>JAUIMM010000153.1:33060000-33077500 GCA_031769625.1 Taudactylus pleione | reverse complement strand
GATCACATTAAAACCTAGATCAATCAATAATACACAGATGGATAATAATTACTAAGAATATTATCATCAAATAGAACAAGCACAGATCCGGCTCTGTAAAAAATAAGCGTTATGGTATAACATACCTTTGTTAACTCTTTTTCTTCGAGGTCCATGGGGTCCACAGCCATTACGTTGGGGTATGAATCCCGGTCACCAAACAGGTAATACAAACGAGCTCTCTGCTCCCAGGATGCACCAGGTTTCCTCCTCATATACCCCACCCCCTGCCTCAGGTAGCCAGTTCCTTACCAAGCTCAAGCAGGCAGAGACAAACAAAGGGTAAGCAACAGATCCGGTCTCAATGGCAGATGCCATGGAGTGTCTATGGAGAGACCGTAGATCTGTGAACCAGCGCCGTCTCGGCGACGCCGGAGCTATTAATATGACGGTGCTGCCTTCTTGTTTGATCTTTCTGACCACTCTGGGCAGAAGAGCAAACGGGGGAAACAGATATACCAGCTTGTAACGCCACTTTACTGTCAATGCGTCTACAAACTCGGCTCTCGGATCTCTTGTCCAGGATCCATACCTGGGAACCTTGTTGTTCCTTCTTGATGCCATCAGATCTATTTCTGGTAGACCCCACCTGTCCACAAGGTTCCGAAAAACCTGTGGATGTAGGGCCCATTCCCCTGCATTTATCTCTTGCCGACTGAGAAAATCGGCCTCTCAATTCAGGACCTCCTGGAATGAACACGGCAGATATCGTGGGCAGATGAGTCTCTGCCCATACCAGGATTCTTGATACATCTGCCAAGGCGGCCCGACTCCTCGTGCCCCCTTGATGACCTAGGTAGGCGACCTCAGTGCGATTGTCCGACTGTATCTGCACCGACCTGCCCTTTAAGATTTCCTGAGCCTGCACTAAAGCTTTGAAAATAGCTCTTAATTCCAGGATGTTTATCGATAGCCGGCTTTCCGTCACTGACCACTTTCCTTGGAAAGTGTGTGACCCCGTCATCGCCCCCCAACCTTGAAGACTGGTGTCGGTTTTGACCAATGTCAAATCCGACACCCAAAAGGGGCGACCCTGCCTGAGATGCTCTCTCTGCAACCACCAGGTCAGGGACAACTGTACCTCTGGAGAGAGACGCAGCAGCTAAGACCTGATCGTGCGATGATCCTTGTTCCAGTGAGACAGAACGAATTTGCTGCAGTGGTCTGGAGTGGAACTGAGCGTATTCCATCATCCTGAAGGTGGCCACCATCGACCCCAGGACCTGCATGGCTACTAGAACAGCTATCTGCCGTTTGCGAAGCAACCTGCATATTCGTGATTGTAAGGCAAGGATCTTCTCCTCCGGCAGATATATTTTCTGCACCACAATCTCGCTCCCAAATGGCACATCTGTTGTACCGGACAGGGTGACGACTTTTGCCAGTTTATGATCCAGCCGAGTCTGTACAGACATGATACCGCAAAACAAAGTAATTTTTGATGAGCCTGTGTGATTGGGATGTGAAGGTAGGCATCTTGTATATCTAAGGACACCATATAGTCCCCCTACTCCATTGCCAACACAATCAATCGCAATGTTTCCATCCTGAACCCGGGGGCTCGAACAAATTTGTTGAGCTCTCTCAGATTTAGAATAGGCCGGTATGACCCATTCGGTTTCTGAACCAGGAACAGATTGGAGTAAAACCCCTCTCGTAACTGGTTCTCTGGCACCGGAATCACTACTTCTGATGCTAGTAAGGCAAGAATAGCCTTCTGAAGGGCCAAAGCTCTTTCTGAACCCACCCGTGGGTTTACACAAAAGAACCTTTGAGGAGAAGTCCTCCAAAGCATCAGGGCGTACCCTCGGGAAACAACTCCCCGAACCCAGGCATCCTCCGTCGTGAGGTGCCAGGGCTCTGAGAACCGAAGCAGTCGGCCCCCCACCCTGGTATCCCCCAGGGGGAGGCCCGTCGCATCAGGCCACTGGTTTATCCTGGACGTTTGTTCTGCCAGGGCTTCCTGGGTCCTGTCTTTCTTGGTGGAAATCTCACTGAGGACTGACCTTTGGCATTGCCCTGCGGCCGAAACCCCTGAAAGGACGCCCTCCTCAATTTAGACGAGGTTGCTGATGGTAAACCTGCCGTCTTTGAGGCTGCCATGGAGGATACAATTTTGTCCAGTTCTGGACCAAAGAGAACACCTCCTGTGAACGGAAGGAATTCTAGGGCCTTTTTGGACCCGACATCTGCCCTCCAATCCTTCAACCAGAGGATCCTACATGCCACCACGGACTTCAGCTGAAACTTTAGAGGAAAGGATCCCTGCATCCAAGGCAGCATCACCCAAATAAAAGACCCCTTCTCTAATAAAGGAGATCATATCCAGTTGCTCCTTAGAGGCATCTGGTAAAGACTCCGTTAGTGTCTTGGCCCACTCCTCAATAGCTCTTGCTACCCAGGCAGTGGCTATAGCTGGGCGGGTGGCTGTTCCTGTCAGCAAAAAAATAGATTTGAGACAAGTCTCCAGTCTCCTATCCATGGTTTCCTTCAGCGAAACTGCTGGGATTAGCAAAGTGGTACGTTTAATCAGCTGTGCCACATGTGCATCAACTGATGGTGGATTCTCCCACTTGGCACAGTCCTCTGCTGGAAAAGGATATAGAAGCGCCATTCTTTTACAAGAATGGCTTATCTTATCCGGGCGCTCCAAGGCTTCCTCCATAAGTTCTGATAAATGTTCAGACCTTGGGAATTCTGCCTTAACCACCCTTCCTCGATATTTAACACCGATTTTACAGCCTTTATCAGAAAAGGGACATCGGCTACTGGGAAATGATCATCTCCCCCCTCAGAGCTAGACTCCTGCGAAGAGTCCTGTGCTTGTTCCTCCATGGAGGCGGCACTCGAGTACTCACCCATGTAAGGCGGTACATGGTGCCTAGATTTAGCCTGCTTTGGCTTGACAGCCTGAGGCTGAAAAACCCCCGAGGATGATGCCATAACCTTACCAGCAGCAGGGTCCATCCAAGGCGGCCACACCATGGGCATAGGATGCATCTGCTGAGGCAAACCCCAAACCGGTGGTACCGGGGCAGCCAGCCGTTGCGCACCTGAGCCATAAACTGAGAAAATGATGCCCAAGGAGGCTCAGGGCCTGAAACAGGCAAACTTAATTGGTGTGGTGGCTGTCTGAAACAGTTCCCACAAAGCCCATTTTGTAGAAAGTCCTGTGGGGACACACCTGCCTTGCAGGCTACACAGGATATCAGCAACGGGGCTCCCGCCACCTGACCCTCAGACTCCTTACACATAACACTATGCCACTGGTTCTGAGTGTATATGTGCTGCTTTCTACTCTCAACCAACACACCTGTAGCAAGGGAAGGGGAGAGACAGTGACAGTATACAGGAATTACAGTTCTTTTACAGAAGAAACAGTATCCATAAACAACAATCACTTGTCATGCATAAATACTCTGCGAGCCATATGCATATAAGCTCTCACTACCATAATCAGCCTCAGCTTAGGTAGGATAGAGCCCTGTAAAAACCTAGACCAGCAGTAGGCAAGGTATACAGGGAGACTTGCCTAGCGTCCCTCTTGTAGGAGCAGCGTTCAGAGAGCAACTGACATACACTCTGGCTGCCCTATATGGAGGCTGGGAGGAACAATCCACAATCAACTGTGCCAGAGTACTGAACTAGCGTGTGGATTGGGGGAGGGGCCGCCGGGGAAGCGTACCTCCCCTATGCTGCTTGGACCTGCCCGGTAAACTGACCTGGCCACCGCCACAAGCCCCGGCTGGTCAGGAACATCAAATCCCGGCGGTCATGCTAGGAGAACAAGCCGTATGCCTCCCGACTGCAGCGCGCCTCCAGCCAGTCTCATGGCCGGAGGCCGGACCGCCACGTGGTCCCGGCATCAGCGGCCGCCGCAACCACCTGCTTACCTGCCATCCCCTTGATCCGTTTGCGGTCCAGGGCATGAGGGCCCCTGCCGAATCCACAGCCATGGAAACGCCAAGGCTAGCGGTGCGGCGCCGGAGGAGGTAGTTGCAGCGCGTGGCCGGTGCGCCTCCAATCAGGTGCGAGGCTGCTTCCAGGACAGCTCAGACCACCCGCTGAGATAGAGAGTAAAACTCTTTTTTTTTTTTTGTACTCGTCTGCAGGACTGCTCCCGCAGTCCCGCTGTCTATGTGGTAAACACACCAAACAGGAAGAATTGGCTACCTGAGGCAGGGGGTGGGGTATATGAGGAGGAAACACGGTGCATCCTGGGAGCAGAGAGCTCGTTTGTATTAACTGTTTGGTGACCGGGATTCATACCCCAACGTAATGGCTGTGGCCCCATGGACCCCGAAGAAGAAATAATTAAAAAATACTAAAAAGTGAAATACTCCTCAGTTATTCTGGGTCAGAGCACATTTTATATCACATCACCAGTAGTTCAAGAAGTCAAATTTTATGAAGCACGGTATTTGATGTTAAAATTTATAGTCACAGTCAGTAAGCAGATAATGTTAGTAGGCAGTCGCCGCCAGTTAGTATAGATGGGTTAGAATTTAGTAGAGTCAGCAAGACTAAGATGATTTGACCAACTGAATAATCGATGTCCAGTGTGGTAAATCTTGTCCTCACCTCTACCCCTAGCATATAGGGGGAGGATTTGAAAAGCTGCTGTCGACGTGTAAATAATGTCTCCTGGACACTTTGAAAACGTGTCTGCTGTGCACACCTAGCGATCCAGGATGCTGAGGTATCAGGCAGAGGTACCTCTACTGCTGGTCCACGGCACTCGAGGCCTCTGGCAGCGCTGTGTGATGTAATTCACTGGTGCCTCGCGCTTCACTACTTCTGGTATTGCGGTCCACCTGCGTTCACTTTTTCCACATTTTGTTATATTACAGCCTTATTCCAAAATGGAATAAATTCATTTTTGCCCTCAAAATTCTACACAAATACCTCATAATGACAACGTGTAAAAATTAGTTTTTTTTTTAGATATTTGCAAATTTAATATATATATATATATAAAAAATGAACAAAGGGGGTGCACTCACCAGTCTTCTAAAATGAGTTTTTATTTCATCTTTTTAAAAAAAATTTACAGCATCATAGTAAAGCTCCGACGTTTCGGTCCTAGCCATGGACCTTTGTCAAAGGTCCATGGCTAGGACCGAAACGTCGGAGCTTTACTATGATGCTGTAAAAATTTTTTAAAAAGATGAAATAAAAACTCATTTTAGAAGACTGGTGAGTGCACCCCCTTTGTTCATTTTTTGTATGCAGGGATACAGGTGATCCCATTTGGGTGGCTACCCCAGCAATTGGATTTTCAGACGTGAGTGTGGACTAATACTGGACTTATATATATATTATATATAAAAGAAAACCACACACATTAAGAAATCGCATGTACATAAGTATTCACGGCCTTTGCCATGAAGCTCAAAATTGAGCTCAGGTGCATCCTGTTTCCACCGAACCTCCTTGAGATGTTCCTACAGCTTAATTGGAGTCCACCTGTGGTAAATTCAGTTGATTGGACATGATTTTGAAAAGGCATACACCTGTCTATATAGGGTCCCACAGTTGACAGTGCATATGTCAGAGCACAAACCGAGCATGAAGTCCAAGGAATTGTCTGTAGACCTCCGAGACAGGATTGTCTCGAGGCACAAATCTGGGGAAGGGTACAGAAAAATATCTGCTGCTTTGAAGGTCCCAATGAGCACAGTGGCCTCCATCATCCATAAATGGAAGAAGGTCGGAACCACCAGGCCTGTATGGTAGAGTGGCCAGACGGAAGCCACTCCTTTGTAAAAAACACATGGCAGCCCGCCTGGAGTTTGCCAAAATGCACCTGAAGGACTCTGAGACCATGATGAGACAAAGAGTGAACTCTTTGGCGTGAATGCCAGGCGTTATGTTTGGAGGAAGCCAGGCGCCGCTCATCACCAGGCCAATACCATCCCTACAGTGAAGCATGGTGGTGGCAGCATCATGCTGTGGGGATGTTTTTCAGCGGCAGGAACTGGGAGACTAGTCAGGATGAATGCAGCAATGTACAGAGACATCCTGGATGAAAACCTGCTCCAGAGAGCTCTTGACCTCAGACTGGGGTGAAGGTTCATCTTTCAGCAGGACAACGACCCTCAGCACACAGCCAAGATATCAAAGGAGTGGCTTCAGGACAACTCTGAATGCCCTTGAGTGGCCCAGCCAGAGCCCAGACTTGAATCCAATTGAACATCTCTGGAGAGATCTGAAAATGGCTGTGCACCGACGCTTCCCATCCAACCTGATGAAGCTTGAGAGGTGCTGCAAAGAGGAATGGACGAAATTGCCCAAAGATAGGTGTGCCAAGCTTGTGGCATCATATTCAAAAAGACTTGAGGCTGTAATTGCTGCCAAAGGTGCATCAACAATGTATTGAGTAAAGGTTGTGAATACTTATGTACATGTGATTTCATAAGTTTTTTTTTTGGGGGGGGGTTATTAAATTTGCAAAAATCACCAAAAAACTTTACACGTTGTCATTATGGGGTATTGTGTATAGAATTTTGAGGACAAAAATGAATTTATTCCATTTTGGAATAAGACTGTACCATAACAAAATGTGGAAAAAGTGAAGCGTTGTGAATATTCTCCGGATGCACTGTATACCTAAATATCTTCAGTGACCTCCATGAAAAAAAAATGGGATTTTGGTACCTACCGGTAAATCCTTTTCTGTTGTAGAAGATCCGGGCGTAGAGGAAGGGGCCACCTATCGTCTGACAATAGGGACCGAAGGTCCGAGAACCAACTTCTCCGAGGCCAGTTCGGAGCTACAAGAATTACAGAGGCTGTTTCTTGTTTTATCCTTTTTAGAAGACGAGGAAGAAGCGGAATCGGAGGGAAAATGTAAACAAAGTCGTAGATCCACGGACTTGTCAGGGCGTCTACTGATGCCGCCTGCGGATCCCGAGTTCTTGAGACGTATATACTGGGAGCTGACGATTCAATCGCGACGCCATGAGGTCCACCTGAGGACATCCCCATCAACGTATCAGCGCGTTGAACACCTCTGGATGAAGCATCCATTCCCCGGGATGCATATCCTGTCGACTCAAGTAATCCGCTTCCCAGTTGTCCCCACCCGGTATGAATACCGCCGACAGGATTACTGACTGTCTTTCGGCCCACCGAAGGATCTGAGTTACTTCCCGCATATCCATGCGACTCAGAGTCCCTCCCTGGCGGTTGATTTAAGCGACGGCCGTCGCGTTGTCAGACTGAACTCTTACCGGACGAGCCTTTAGCAAGTCTTTTGCCTCTATCAGAGCATTGTAAATCGCTCTGAGTTCCAACACATTTATGGGCCACTTCTGTTCTAGAGGGGACCATCGACCCTTAAAGTGATGAATGAGGACTACTGCTCCCCATCCTCGAGGGCTGGCATCTGTTACGATGATCCAGTCCCACACTCTGAATCTCCTGCCCGCTAACAGATTGGTGGATTGCGTCCACCAAAGAAGGGCCACTCTGGTACCGGGGCTCAGACGGATCTGTCGATGAAGAAGCAGATGAGACCCTGACCCCTGTGATAGCAGTTCCAGCTGAAACTCCCTGGAGTGGAATCGGCCGAACTATAGCACCTCAAAAGCTGCTACCATCTTCCCCAAGAGGCGCAGACAAAGAAGCAGGGACACCTTCCTTGTTCTGAGGACCAGCTGAACTAACAACCGGATATTCCGGGCCTTGTCTATTGGAAGAAAAACCCGTTGTGAGGCCGTATCCAAGATCATGCCCAGAAACAGAAGTTTCTGGGACGGAGTGAGATGTGATTTTTTGAAGTTGATTATCCAACCGTGTTGGATTAGGGTCTGATATGTCAGTAAGGCCTGATTTGATAGTAGAGATACCGATGGAGCCTTGATTAACAGGTCGTCCAAATAAGGGATTATGTTCACTCCTGATGACCGAAGGAGAGCGATCATTACTGACATGAGTTTGGTGAAGAAGCGGGGAGCCAAGGATAACCCGAACGGCAATGCCCGAAACTGATAATGATCCTTCAATATGGCGAAACGCAGAAAAGCCTGGTGAGGTTCCCAAATGGGGACATGGAGATAGGCATCCTTGATATCCATGGATAATAGGAACTCCCCTGGTTCCAAGCTTGCTATGACTGACTGCAGAGACTCCATTTTGAAGCGATAAATCTTCAGATACAGGTTCAAAGACCTGAGGTTTAAGATAGGCCTGACCGAGCCATCTGGTTTTGGTACTACAAACAGGTTCGAGTAAAACCCCAAACCTCTCTGATGTTCCGGGACCGGAACTAGTACAGATGATACTACTAGAGACTGGATAGCCTCCTGTAAAACCTTGGCCTTGCTTGCAGGCGTTGGCAGACTTGTGGTGAAGAACCGAGGTGGAGGGGGGACTTCGAAGTCTATTCGGTACCCCAGGGAAATTAGTCTGCGGATCCACGGTTCTGTAGAGGTCTGGTTCCAAACCTGTTGAAAATCTTTCAGGCGGGCTCCTACTGCAGGAGGCCCCAGGTGGGACGGAAGACCGTCATGCCACCTGCTTTTCCGCTGGTTTAGGCTCTGGTCTACGTGCAACAGGGTGTGGACGACCTCTACCTCTGCCACCTCTATGTTGCGTGGGAGCACCTCTGGCTCTACCACGAAAGGAATGTGGCGCACGAAAGGAAGGTCCATTATAAGATCTCCTGGGAGCTGGAGCAACCGACGGAAGGAAGGAAGACTTACCCCCCGTGGCCTGGGATATCCATTTGTCCAGTTCCGGGCCAAACAGCATATCGCCTGTGAAAGGTACCAGAGTCCAAACCGGTAATCAACTGGTCAGCCCAGCCGACCACTGCCTTGTTAACCCAAGCGGTAACAAGGGTGGGTCTAAGTTGAGCCCCCGCTGCAGTATAAATTGATTTTAGCATTGTTTCCAACTTACGATCCGAAGGATCTTTTAGTACTGTAGCTCCCGGTACTGGGAGTGCTGTTTTCTTAGAGAGACGGGAGACTGACGCATCGACTGGAGGGGGTGTTTCCCACTTTTTCATCATGGCTGATGGAAAGGGATAACTAGACGGAAACCGGCGCGGAATTTGGAACCGTTTATCCGGTTGCTTCCAGGCCACTGAGAGCTGCTGTTGCGGCCTCTGTGAGAACGGAAAAACCGTAGAGCTCTTTGGTCTTTCATGAAATAATTCACACTCCTGGGATGCAGGTAGTACATCCTCAGGTAGATTCAGAACTTTTCTGACTGCCAAAATTAGAGATTCCACCCCTGGAGAGGTGGACTCTAATTCTTGAGAAGCGTCCTGCAATTCCCCTTCTTCTGTTTCCTCCATAGCGAGGAATTCTTCGTCCGACTCTTCTGATTGGAGAACAGTCGCCAGAGTACGCTTTTGTGTCGGCCTTTGGTAGGAGGTGGAGGGTGCAGGCACCACTGTACCCATCACCTGTACCAGGGTGTCTAGAGACTTGGTTAGCCCTTCCACCCAGGGAGGTTGAGACCTACGTGCCTCAGCTAACTCAGACGTTAAATCCGTCATAACTCCTACCATGTCAGCGGCCCATGGGGGAGCAGGTGCGGCCGTAATAGCCATAGGCGGATCTATTGCTATACAAGCCTCACATAAAGTGGACCCAGCAGCATGTGGCTTGGATAGTTTGTTGTTACACTTAGAACAGACAAACATATTTTGAGCCGCTTTTGTTCTGTTTGACATGGATACACACAGTCACCCAGACACAGAGGGACAGCAATGAAAGGAGAAATAGAACAGAAGGCTGGTATGGGACACAGAGGAAGAGGCACTCCCCACTCATTCCCACAATTAGATTCCCTGCCAAACACCCCAGTTACTCACAACCTCTTTGCCAGGGATGTAGCCAGGAGAATCAGCCTTCTGTAATCACTGCATACAGCCTGTAGTGGAAAGATTCAGTTCTTTTTTGTGAAGTTAAACACGGCAGCCACGCAGTGCATGCAGCCCCTGCCGCGTTCTCTAGACAGGGAGCCGCTCTATTGAGACAGTGAGCCCGCGCTGTTAGGCTCCGCCCCCTTTCTCTATGCCCTAAGGGCTAGAAAATGGCTGCCCCCGCCTGCAGGATCCTCTCCCCTCTGTGCAAGCCCCGCTGAGTAGGAGCCGCAAGCCGCGCTCATCAGCGGGGAGAGGGGAGATAGATGCAAGTAGTGAGCAGTGCTATTGCGCTCTGTCAAGCCAGCGCTGGTCGCAGGACAGGAGACGGGGGATGTGCAGGTGATTAATACTCACTGCGCTCCCCTCCGGACGGCTCCTCTGAACAGCACTCACAGGATCCTTTGCTGTGGTGTGTGCGGCAGTAAGGAGCTGTCAGATACTTTTAGTGAAGCACTGCACACTCCTTCCTGCAACCCAGAAGGTTAACAGGGTGCCAGTAACCCGGACCCCACCTTTAGAGAGGTGGCGAAGGGTACTCAGAAAAAAGTGTAAAAGATGTTAGAAAATAATAAAACAAAAATAAACATATTATAAATAAAAGAAATAAAATAGTTGACTTGCTGGAGCACAGCAGGTTGTGACCAGCTCCAAGGGCACATTTTCTAAACTGGGGGCTGGTGGGACAGAGGGGGAGGAGCTTCACACTTCTAAATTATTTAAAGTGCCGGCTCCAGCTATCCACGCCTCTATACCCCAGTGTAAGCACCTCCAGTGTCCCCTAGTGGATGAAAGAGAAAATTAGGTCAGATACATTACTAATTTCAACCATCAAACGCTAATCCTAGGAAGAGGAACAAAGCTGGTGTAGACGGAATGGGATTGAAATGCCGACTGAAGCCTAACCTAACCCTCCCGTCTCTCCCCCCCCACCCCTTTGCCATACTGGGGTGGTGCCTAACCCTAAAACTCCCGGGGTGGTGCCTAGACCTAACCCCCCATTCCCTAAACCTAACCCTCCTGGGGGGTGCCTACCCCTAACCTCCCCCTAGTGGTGCCCAACCCTAACCTCTGCCTAGAAGGCTTGTTTCAAGAGTTATTAGGATACTGTATTTATAACATAGCAACTTCCTTGGATTCCAACTAGGGGATTTAGAAACAGTCTGGTAGTCAGTAAGAGGTAGGTTGGGTTTGGTGTGGTGCAAGTCTAGTTAGAACTTTGCTCATTGAGCTACGAAACTCTTAAATTCATCTCTACTTACAAAAAGCAACTTAATGTCCCCTAAGAACCTGCCAAACTCTCAGATGCAGGTTGTACACTATTCATACTTTCATTTTAAATAGCACCTTCTCAAACAATATTACAAATAGCAATTGATTTGCTTTACTTCTGTGTTACAGCATTATGTTCAAAATTATGAAAGAAAACGAAGCATCAGATATATTTTCAGAAAAGTACTACAAGAAATAGAATTTCCTACCATGATCTACATACATTTATTATAGAACTCTATATTGAACAACTGCAGTAAACAATTTAGCTCAGCAGGTGGTATGAGAGCTTTCGGCTGTCCAATTCAGAGTCTGCTTGTTTGCAATTTGCCATCTTAAGCTGGCCACACACTAGCCCAACTTACAGCCAACCGTCCAACTAGTTGATTGGTTGGAGTGGTAAGGTATGAAAGCAAATGACAATCAGCAGTTTGCTCCTAAATGCCGGAAAATGGACAAAAACTGTTTGAACAAACTGTTTAGATCAAAAATTTTACAAACTTGTCCGACACCCATTTTCATCTGTTTTCTGGCATTTAGGAGCAACTTATTGATCATCATTTACTCCCATACGGTACCAGATTTTCATTCCAACCAGCCAACTATTTGGATGAAAGTTGGTCTAGTGTGTGGCTAGCTTAAGAGACATGTGAACAAATGAGTCATGGTTTGAATATTCCACATTAGCCAAGATAATTAAATGAACATATCAATATTAGTATATTTTATATAGATAGATATTATAAATTATGTGCAACTTACCGATCTACAGATCGACCAGGCCCCACACCAAGTTCAGGCCTTGCACTAGTTAACAGATAAGACAGTCTGTCCATTATAGATGAGGCTACTGGCAATGCAGCAATATTTTGATTTATTTTCTTTAGCTCATTCACAATTGCACCAGTAACAGACTTTAACACATGGTGGGGAAGATGAAATGTGACAGTTGCCCACTGAAAAACAAAAAAAAGTAATAAAAAAATAAAAAAAAAAAGATTTATAACTTCATAAACAGATTTATAAAATATGAGAAACGATAAATGGTCACATCCCAAACAAATCTAATCAGCAGTGGTGACCAAAGCAAATACTGTATTCTTGTATAATTTACAAAATGTTTGTTTTTTCGTGAAATTAGCCTTCAATTATATTTTTTCTTCATATAAACCTGATCTTCACAATTTCCATCCTGGAAAATGCACTGTTATGGTGCATACACGGTCAGATTTTTCTTCAGATATGAACGATAACTATTTAAAAATCGTTCAGTCGTTCATATCTGAAGGAAAAACTGACATATCTGACATACCTGAACGATGGACGATCAACGATGCGCGTTCCCGTTTGTCAGATAACGATATCTGACATCTGATGTGTTTGCAGTCAGACTTGGACGATTCCATTCATTTTAATGCAGTCAAAAATCGTTCAAATCGTTCATCTGACAAGTCTGACCGTGTGTATGCTCTCTAAGGGTATAATGTCCCCAAAACTGCACTTTTATCAAATATCTTCGGAAATCTAATTTTAATTTCTGGTGTTCTGGCAAAAGCATGAATATGGCAAGTAATAAAATTAACACATAGCTTTAATTCTTGGCCTAATTAGCAAACCCATATAATTGAAGCTTCAGTCATAATAAAACACTTTATTGAGGGGTGGTTAAGGCAGCACAGTAGCTAAGCAGTGCTACCTCACAGTACCTGTGCCTGGCACTGGATTCTGAGCAGATTTTGTTCTTGCATAGAGTTTGTGTGAAGGTGCCCTCCAGGTGCTTCAGTTTCCTGGCACCATTTACAGAGATACTAGTAGGTTAACTGGCTTATTATTAAAGGCAGCTCTGTTCTATGCTGACTGTGGTAGGAAAGACAGATTGTACGCACCACTGTGCATGGACTGAGCTACCTGAATAATGTAAAATGCTGAAAAACTTAATGCATTTTAGAGATCATTTTCTTTTATTAAATGTAATTTTGGAGGGTTTTCTAAATTTAAATAGGTCTTTTGTGGTAAGATACAAAGAGTAAAAAAAAAATGTAAAACCATTATTCCTGCTTGCAATACAGAATTTCATAATCTTATAATCTATGCAATTACTGGAGGGCATATCCTACAAACAGAAATCAAAAATAAACCAACTTCATGGGACATGGATGCAGGAGGAAAAAAATAAATGTATACATATAGTATTAATTAACTTGGACATATTGTGGCATACCCAATTGTTTAAGAGAATTGGCTCCGGTCTAAAGTGGCCAGGAGCTAATTCAATTGCTTTGGGCGGCCAGCCAAGAGCCTGCACTTAACGCAGATTTCTGCTTGCACCCTCCGCTTAATGTGGCTAATCCCGTACATTAGAGAGCGACAACTTGCCCTTCGCGAGGCTGGACTCGCAAACAATTGAATTAGCTCCCGGCCGCTTTAGACGGGAGCTAATTCTCTCAAACAATTAAATAGCCCCAATTGTGAATTCAAACTGTATTAATTCAAACAAAGAAGACCAGCAGGTAGAAATGCTGCATAACATAAGATTAGCACAGGCTGCATTGGTTAACAGGAGTAACGCCACAGTACTGCCAGTAAGGAGTGGTCATATGGCCAGAGAAAGGCAGCAGGGATTTTACTACAAAGTCAGACAAATAAAAGGAAAATAACAAATATTAAAGAAACCGCAACACCACATTCAACGTCCCACATAAATCCACCTTAAACATATGTTTAACATAACACTGTATTGGAAAGCTTAATGATGGCACAGAGCAAATATGTAATTTGATAAACTTTTTAAAAGGCCTATAAAAAGAAACATTAAGAACCTCTGGGGTGATTCATATATACTGTAACCATTTTCTCTAAGATAAGAAGCTATAGCTTATGCTGGGCATACACGGCCAGATAAAAGGTCTGTCAGACCGACAGACAAGACATTTTATCTGGCAGCCTGCCAGCCGCAGATGTCGCCGGCATACACTGAGATTTCTCTCACAGTGTATCAGCCCGACATCTGCGCTCCGCCCCTGAGGGAGGAGACATTTCCCTGTTCCGTCCATGGGAAGGAACACAGGAAATGTATGTCTGTCGGCCGAGGCTGGGCATACACTGCCCGATGCGGCCGACAGTTTACCGGTAAATATCGCATCGGACGGGCATGCTGGACAATCCGGCATGCCCGACCGAGCTATATTTAACCCTCGGTCGCCCCCCCACACGCTACAATTATCGGGGCGATCCGCCGATATCAGGCGGATTGCCGTGATAATTGTAGCGTGTATGGCCAGCTTTAGGGTCACTCTAGGCACACATAATGCTGTGCCTAGCATGTCCTTTTCTGAATGCAAAGTTAAATATAAATTCTACCTTAAAAATATAACATATAGTGGAGGAAACAGAATTGCTCCCTTCTATTAATAGTCAGTTCTGACTTAGCCTACTGGATGCTGCTATATTTTTGAAAAGTCCATTGCACATCTCTAGTCTCAGAACTGTCATCAGGGGTACCTGCCACTGTAGGAGGTTATTATTGTGCAACATCTCTACACATGCCATTTATAAAAAAGCAAACCATGAACAAAGCTTGCGCAGTCGTATCAATTTTCCCTGCCCTCCCCTTATAAAGCAAAGTACTGATTTTCAGGAGAGATCATCACGGACCTCCATAATCAGTATGTAAAGCCCAATATTGTAAAAATCACTTGCCGCTTTCAAACACATGAAAATGACAACACTAATCTATAGTGTCATGTTCTCTCTATTAACAATAATTAAATTTTTTCCTCAACAAAAGAAGTTTAAAAAGGAAAAAAAAAAAAAAAAAAAAATAGATCTTACCTTTGCAACCTTATGATTTGCTGCCGTCTCATGTGAGGTATTTTTGAAGCCATCTTTCAGCTGCATAATAAACAAATCATAACCTTCAGCACTAGACACGTCAATTTTCTCCAGGCAAGCAGACAGCAACTGCTGCACCTACAATACAAACAAAAGCCACGTGATTAGATTTCAGTAACAGAATGCTAAAGCATAACCTGTTGTGTTAATTATGTACAGTATTATATATTTAAAAAATAAACCTCAAGAATCAATTCCAATCAATGACGTGATGAGCGGTTCTAGAATGGCACATTGCATCCTGCCAGCATCATAATTGGCAGATGTGTGCAGCTGGGCATCGCAAATCATGCAAAATGAGCTTCCCTCCTTAAAGTGTCTGAGTCACATTATACGGAGGGTGGCTCTATAATATATACATATAATCAATAGTATGGCCTTGGTACACTAAGGCATCTATCCCGGCATAGACTAAATCAGTATCAAGCGCCTAAAGCCAGGACATGACTGCTTGCTTAACTTCACAGTTTGTTTGCAAATTGACTTCCACCCAGGTACTTCTTCAATGGTCCAAAGAGGTGGAAATTACTCGATGCCAGGTCAGGGCTGTAGAAAGGATGGTTCAGTACCTCCCAATGGTAGCGCCCCAACAACTCACGCATGCGGCTGGCTATGCGTAGCCTGGTATCGTGCAAATAAGACACTTGTTTGCAGCACTCAAATTATCTCCCTTGGTAAGGAAATCAACAAGAAGCACACCCTTGTG
This sequence comes from Taudactylus pleione, assembly GCA_031769625.1. Classification (NCBI taxonomy): domain Eukaryota; kingdom Metazoa; phylum Chordata; class Amphibia; order Anura; family Myobatrachidae; genus Taudactylus; species Taudactylus pleione. The sequence continues at coordinate 33,061,715 of JAUIMM010000153.1, read as the reverse complement.
GTTCCAAAACATGGTCACCATGACCATCTTTGCTGGTGTAGTGGTTTTGAATTTCTTTGAAGTGGGGACGATGCATGTTTCCATGTCATGGATGCCTGCTTTGCCTCCAGTGTCACATGATGCACCTACGTTTCATCGCCTTTAACACACTGCAGGAACTGCACTCCCTCCTCATGGTACCCCATCAAGTGCATGACACAATCCTACCCTATTGGTTTCTGGACTTCTGTGCCTTGCTTTGGCACCTAGGGTGAACACTTTTTCCTGTAACTCAGTTGATCATGAACGAAGTTGTGCACAGTACGAAGAGATGTTCAGTTCGTCAGCATTATCACTAACTTGAATGTGTCTGTCCACCTAAATCAGACCTTCAAAGCAGCACAAATTGTCATCTGAGGTGGACGTGCTTGGCCGGCCAGATCGCTGCTCATCCTGAACGTCTGTCCTGCTGTTATCAAAGGCAGCGCACCCAAACCTGTTTCCATGACATGACGTTATCACTGTACACCTCAAGTTGGAAAATAATTTCAGTTGCCGATATGCTCATTAGACGCAAATCTCTGACCACACTAGGCACCTCAATGTTTGACCATGACTCTGCCATTTTACAACTGATGTTGGCACAGTAAGACTCATATGAGGCACATCATAATGGCCGTGAGGGGAAGCAGTGGTCTACCTGCTCTGGCAAGATGGGATATTATAATGAAAGAGAACATAACACATGAGAGGTCTTGTTACAATACTTACTGAACCACCCTCATACATAAAGACTTATGGCAACTTATAACATTGAATTTAAAATAGGACTGATATACATGACTGTAGTGCTTCACAGTAAGAAAGACAAATGCAATTCAATAGGAGGAATTCAATTAGCATTGCAGGTATTTAGCTCCAGAAAGACAAATGCAATTCAATAGGAGGAATTTATTAGCATTGCAGGTATTTAGCTCCCGGGTTAAGTGCCAAGGATCTATTCAATTGCTCACACTGTAAGCCTGCGACTAGCAGATTTCTGTGCCCGGTACTTATCCTAAGAAATGCAGTTTAACATGACTAAACCCTGGGCATTATTTGCGGTAAAGTGCAACTCTCAGGTTAAGTGACGGGTGCGTTGCAGTCAATTGAATAGCTCCGTGCACCTAACCCAAAAGTTATGTCCCACCTGTGCTAATTGAACTTCCCCAATATGAGGAAGATAAAATTGTGGACTATATAACTTGTGCTTACCTCAGTAACTGGCAATTCAAGCTGGACTACATCATCCGGTTTTGTGACTGGAGTTTGAAGTGCTGTGTCTAGTAGTAAGATGCCATTCAGGTCTTTCCGACAACCAACTGCATAATCGTCCACGAAGATAACTTTATCAACAGTTGGGAAGTACTGGCATTTTACTCGCACACCAGGCTTTGCTGATAACGAAAAAAAAAAAAAAAAACAATAATAATGCTAGTTTTGTGCACTTTACTGTAAGTGAAGTGACACAGGAGAACTAGTGTTTATTCTAGCACACTACACCCGTCACTACCCATTCAGTTCCTCTTTCCTGCCTGGGGTGTCGCTCTCCACTCTGGTGCTTCTAGCACACTCCGTTAATGCAACAAACTCTTGATATATAGACCACTGTGCTAGAAGCACCAGAGCAGAAAGAGACACCCCAGACAGGAAAGAGGAACTGCAAGTGGTGGTGAGAGGTGAAGAGTGCTAGAATG
>JAUIMM010000153.1:32852500-33045000 GCA_031769625.1 Taudactylus pleione | reverse complement strand
CCCGAAAGAATATACAAATTGTTTAAAAATCATAAAATGTGATTTCCGGATTTTTTTGTTCTGATTCTGTCTCTCACAGTTGAAGTGTACCTATGATGGAAATTACAGACCTCTCTCATCTTTTAAAGTGCAACAACTTGCACAATCGGTGGCTGTCCAAATACTTTTTTGCCCCACTGTATATATATATACACACACACACACACACACACACACACACACACACACACACACACGTGACACATGGGGAGGGGTTGACAAAATTTGGCACCCATTGTCCCTGGGGGTGAGGGTGGGGGCTCTGCCACAGGTACCTATAATAACTAGGAGGGTGGGGGGGACAGTAAGTTACAATGGGGGCCTATGGACAGAGGTTTGGGGGGATGCAAAACATCCCCTAGGTATATATATTTTTTAAATAAAACATGTAAATATACTTTAAGAAGTACTTTTTAAACTTAATCAAAAAAAAAAATTTCTGCGCGGTTTTGACAAAAAAACAAAGTCAGTTAAGTGGTTAATATGCTACTTACCATTTCTGCGCGGTTTTGACAAAAAAACAAAGTCAGTTAAGTGGTTAATATGCTACTTACCATTTCCTAACAATGTCAACACATAATTAAAAACAGCAATTTGAAGTGCAACCATTTGTATAGTAAATTATTTGTACTATTAACAGAGCATGAAAGACAACAAAAGTTAAAGAACTTCAACAAAAATCAATTTCTGTGTGGAGCGCTAAAAATTTAAGATACCTGTACTAGAATCTAGTACAGGTTGAGTCTCCCATATCCAAAATGCTTGGGACCAGGGGTATTTTGGATATCGGAATATTCCGTATTTTGGAATATTTGCATACTATAATGAAATATCTTGGGTATGGGACCCAAATCTAAACACAGAATGCATTTATGTTCTATATACACCTTATACACACAGCCTGCAGGTCATTTTATACAATATTTATAACAATTCTGAGCATCAAAAAAAGTTTCTGTACATACATGAAATGTATTTATGTTTCATATACACGTTATACACACAGCCTGAAGGTTATTGTATACTGTATTTTAATGATTTTGTGCTTTAAAAAAAAAAAAAAGTTTGTGTACATTGAACCATCAGAAAGCAAAGGTTTCACTTTCTCGGTCATACTAAAAATATTCCGTAATTCGGAATATTCCGTATTTCTGAATATTTGGATATGGGAGACTCAACCTGTATATTGATATACTTAATTAATATGAGGTCTAGTGTTTCACCCAAGCCAGCGGGTCTGGCAAAACTCGCCCTGATCCTGCTGGCAGCACGTTTGCAGTATTAAAAATGGAGAGAAAAAAAAAAAATCACATCTTAAGGCATCAGCAAACAATTGTGGCAATTCAGCGTCTTGCAAATGATTGTGTAAATAAATCTGCAATGTATGGGGTTTGCAGATAGACAAAAAAGTGATTGGAATTGGTGAATCAGATTTCACAGACCAAACTGGACTGTAGATTTCTAGTTTATGGTAACAATCAGCCGATTTGCAGACCGTTACTAGTAAAATAATGGGCCTTTCAAGATTGGCAAATCTGTCTATCCTGAAAATGACCTACAAACCACTGAAAAATATCTAATGTATGAGCGCATATTGGTGGGTTGGATAATCTTCAAATTGAGGGGGGGGGGGGGGGGAATGTGTGACTTCCTTTAATTTTTTCTTTGTGATTACTTATGTAGTGTATGCGTCCGGCATCTATTCTCCATGTCTGCAGCGCTTGGGGGCTGCCCGGCGTGTCCGTAAGTGCCGGGCATGCCCCCAAGTATGACGAAAAGGGGACACGTCTTATAGACACGCCCCCTTTTCATGGTCACGCCCCCTTTTCGGGCGCATGCACAAAGTTGCCCTCTCTAGCTCCGGCGCTCTGCCTGCCGCCGAAGCTAGAGTGAACACTACTGAAGTATGGGCCCCTTTAGTGCAACCAAGGTGGTAATCAACAGACTGCAGATGACATCAAGATGCCAGTCAGACCAAACGGAACACCGTAACATATTTTGATTAATGTTTGAATTATGAAACACTGCCTAAAGTTATTTTTTAGTTGAATTCAACTTACCAGCTTTTCCTAACACAAATGTTACAATGTATATAATTCCAAAGGATAAATACCAAGTGACATGTTTTACTATAAGTAAACTACAGTAAAATCCACTATGCCAATTGCTGAAGTTTAGCATTTAAAAAGATAATTTGGCAAAGTCTTCTGGGTATAAATACAGACCTTCACATGAGACATCTGCTATTTGAAGATTAAATGCATTTCCATGTCAACAAACTGTGAATCATATTGCGTTGGTTACATTAAGAGGATAAACAACTGCTTTCCTGTACTAGTCTCACAATAGTAGGCACAGGCAGTAAATTTTACAAGCTGCATAGGTTTGACACACTTTAAAAATATAACTTTAAACGCTAATACTAAAGGAACAGTTTAACCCTTTCCAACAAATCCTGTACATGTTTGAACAATGTTTTATACAAACACACAATCTAGCTGAAGCAGTTAGCAAATATTCAATATGTATTCTATAAGCAAAATCATACACATCAAAATACTTGCAGTTATCAGCACACAACAAATTATACATCGTATAGATAAGAAAAATATAGATATGCTGCCCATCCACCAAGCGATTAAACCTAGCAATGGAGCGATGACGGTCGTTACCACTACATTGTTTGGTAACCGCGCGCAAATCGGGCAAGAAAAAGTTAAAAACGACCAGCGATGCGCGCACACGCTGCTCGGTTTTAACATCAATCGCCTGAACACGACGGTCAACCCGACGACCGCCGTCAGGTTGCCATGTTCGGGGATGATTGATCTGCATTCACTGAACGTTCAGCGTATGCACTTCAACCTGCGGGAGACGACGGCGTCGTAATCGTGCCCGCATCGTGTAATGGATGGGCAGCATTATGGGTATCAGGTGAACCTACAGGTAAGCTTTGTGTATTAAAGAATCATATTCAGAATACTAAAACAACTGTCAGCTTTAAACCAAGCACCAAGTATAGACAGGCGATAGGCCCTAAATTGTGGCAACCAGACATTTCCTTTTGATGTAAATTTTGCACTAGACAAATTTAGGCAAACTGCTAATTGGTTATTATGGCTTAGTACACCTAAACTCTGGTGCAGAAATAAACGTAACTTAGGAGTAATTGCTTTCGCATTACTTTTACAGAAAAAAAATGTGTATATTGGTACGTACGCAAAGTTGTATGCATCTTTACAAGTGGACCTTCCACTATCTAGTGTTCATGCTAACACCCTGCACTTATCACAACCTTGCAGTTCCTCTTTCCTGCCTGGGGTGTTGCTTTCTGCTCTGCTGCTTCTAGCACACTCTGGTCTGTATCTTAGCAGTTTGTTACATCAGCTAAGTGTGCTAGAAGCACCAGAGCAGAGTGACACACCAAGCAGGAGAGAGGAACTGCACAAGTTGTGACAGGTGCAGGGTGCTAGAATGCACACTACCCATTTGTGCACTTCGTTTGACAGTCATCTTACCGCAGCTACTAGTGTAGCACACAGATGTATTCATGAAAAGCACAACATGATTCAGGCAACTTTAGCCTCTAAGTCACAAGATAAAATAGAATTGGAGGCACCACATCGCCAGAGATGTTCATCAGATTCTGAAGCAACACATGGCTGGTAACGACAATCTGGGGTACCACAGCATCTGTGTCCCCTTATTTTTCCAATACCAGCCTAAGCTGAAGTGCTAGTGCAGGAGATTTATTTAAAACATTATACAGACATAGCCCAGTGAGATAGCTTCATTATATCAGCTGCCAGGAGCCCCATCTATTGTTTAACAAGTTATTAATCTGGCGCAATTTTCAGCAATTACATAACTTGCTGAATAACCTAGCTCAGCTTTAGCTAGCAGTGTAAAATAAACATGCCCAGTATTTGTGCACTAAATGCACAAGGGGGGTGGAGAAGGTGCATTTCCATCCCTTTTATCAAAGTTACACCATTTAACTGGAATAGCTCCCAGCTCTGACGCCAAAGATGCAACGCTTATACAGAGACACCATTAATGTGTAAGCTCAGTTCTTGAATGTAGGTTCAAAAAGGAGTTGCAGTGCTTGGAGGGGTAAGAATTTACATTACCATATTTATAAATACAGCACATCACATGTCATGTGTTAACCAGGGACAGTAGGAGGAGACAGCCCTTGGATCTTGGAGATATGAAATGCAGTAGAAGACTGTGCTTTGCAAAAGTATTCAACCCACCAAAGAGTCAGATTTGTATGGAATACAAATTACAAATATTGTCCCAGACAATATTTTAACTGCAAACTAGTAGGATCTAAGGGGGTGGAATTAAAATGTTTCTGCCTATGTACGCGAATGCCCATTATTTCTGCTCGCATCCTCAGAAATCCACAAAAAGTCCAGCTTTTGGGAGCCAAAATGCAGTGCGTCTAGTGCTTTAGACGAGTTTAGCCGATTTTAGTGACTAAACCTGGTGCATACTGCAGAGATGGCAGGGAGGTGACCCTCGGCCCATGTCAGAATGCGTGACACTTCTGTCATTGCTGCCCGACTTAGAGTGCCTCCTTGATGGTCGATGTAAGCCACTTTTGTGGCAATGTCGGACTGAACCTGTACAGAACAGGTTTTCCGTTAAGTATGTACTGGGCCAGGTTGAGGGCCCTGTAGACAGCTCGAAGTTCCAATATGCTGATTGGCAGGGTTGAATCGACAGATGTCCAACAGTCCTGAAAGGAGCGCAGAGCGGTCACTGCGCCCCAACCCGGGAGACTGGCATCCGTTGCTAGGATTAACCAGTCCGGGAACCAAAAGGGGCAACCCTTGGATAGATGAGATGTCTGTAGCCACCAAGTTAGAAACAGACGCACCTCTGGAGAAAGCACCATCGTCTGAGCTTTGATCCAATGGAGAGCATGTTCCACCAAGTCGAAGGCGGACACCATGGCTCCCAGAACCTGCACTGCTGCGTGCACGCGTAGTTGAAGGGATTCAGGGAGGACTGTTTTCAGTTAATTAACCATCCGTGCTTGTGCAGGAAAGCAATAGTTAACTACAGATGGCGGTAAAGCACTTCTGGGGATCCTGCTAGGAGCAGGAGGTTGTCCAGATATGGAAACAGTCGGACACCCTGACCACACAGATGGAGCTGTGGAAAGTCCAAAGGGCAGAGCCTGAAATTGGAAGTGTTGTCATAGTATAGCAAACCGGAGATATCGCTGATGTGAGGGCGCTATAGGTACGCGTCTTGAATATCCAGAGATACTATAAAGTCCCCAGGCTCAATAGTTAGGATGATGGAGTGTAGGGTTACCATCCTGAACTTTGGCCCCCTTAGGAATTTGTTCAAGGATCTGAGGTTGAGGATAGGCCGATGAGACCCATTCGGCTTCTGAACCAGAAAGAGTATAATAATAATAATATTATTATTATTATTAAGTCCCTCACTGAGATAGTGGGACTGGCACAATTACCCCTGCTTGCAGCAAGGACTGCATGGCTTTCTCGATTTGCAATACCTTGTTCGGGTCTGAATGAGAACCTGTGTAGAAAAACTGGTGGGGAGACAGTCTGAGAAATGAGAGGGCGTACCCATTTGAGACCACTTCTCTTACCCAAGTATCTGTGGTGGTTTGACACCAGCACTGGGCAAACTGAAGAAGTCGGCCTCCCACTCTGGGATATCCCAGAGGGAAGCCAGTCCAGTTAGGCTGAGGGTTTATCCTCGTGCTTTGAAACAGGGCGTCTGGTGTTCCAGGTCCGCTTGGTCCTGGGTTTGGCGGCTCCAGTGGAAGCAGACTGCCTAGGAAAGGACTGACCTTTAGGCTTTCCTAGGCCTAGTAGAAGTAGCTACAATCTTGTCAAGGTCTGTGGCCAACAAGATCTCCCCATTGTAGAGTAACCCTTTTAGGCCTTTTTTGGAATCCACATCAGCCTTCCATGAGCGTAGCCACAGGATAAGCGGGCAGACACCGCCGTGGCTACTCTGGTGGTTAGGAGACTGGCATCTAATGTCGCTTTTCCAAAATAGGAAGCTGTATCTCGAATGTCAGCAACAAAAGACATTTGAGCCCTAGAAGCATCTGAGGGAAAAGAGTCTTCAAGTGCATCAGTCTAGCTCTATATAGCTTTAGCCACCTATGCAATAGCCATGGTTGGACAGGCAACAGTCCCTGAAAAAGAGTATCAATTTCAGGCAAGCTTCTACTTAACTATCCAAAGGATCCTTAAAGGAAGTACTGTAAGAATAGGCAACGTAGAACTTTTAATTAAACGCGTAACATGTGAATACACCGCAGGGGGTGTTTCCCATTTTTGCACAATGAGCCACAGGAAAATAGTAACATGAGGTCAGTATGAAACCTCTTACCAGGCGATTGCCAGGCTGCAGCCGTGAGTTCAGCTAGATGATCCGATAGAGGGAAGTCTGCTGAAGCTACTTTCTGTCGTTAAACAGAGCGTGCTTGGATTTAGGGGCTGGCTCGTCATCTTCCATTAATAAGATGGATCTGACAGCTCACACCATGGCAGGAATATTAATTTATGATAAACTCATCCTCCGGGGGGGAGTCAGGGTTAGAGAGATCAGTATCTGTGCGTGTACTGTGACAATAACACAGGACATGTAAAGGCATTAGATGTAGCCATCAGACAGTACGTCTACCCATGGTGGGGGTACAGGAGGTACCTGTATCGCCTGAACCGGATGTGACAACCACAAAGGGAGCATACATCCTGCTGTGATAACCCCCTCAGGGGAATTACAGCCGGATCCACTAGGTGGTCCGTAATAGTGGCCAGTACTTGAACAAAGGAGCACAGGTTATTTAATTATTTTATTTATTACCAGTTATTTATATAGCGCACACATATTCCGCAGCGCTTTACAGATAATATTTGGCCACTCACTGCCCCAGTGGAGCTTACAATCTATATTCCCTATCACATGCGCACACACATACCCCCTAGGGTTAGTTTGTGTTGGGAGCCAATTAACCTACCAGTATATTTTTAGAGTGTGGGAGGAAGCCAAAGCACCCGGAGGAAACCCACGCAAGCACAGGGAGAATATACAAACTCCACACAGTCAGGGCCGTAGTGGGAATCGAACCAATGACCTCAGTGCTGTGAGGCAGTAATGCTAGCCATTACACCGTCTGTGCTGCCCAATTAGGAGAATTTTTTTTTTTTATTATATATATATATATATATACACATACACACATATCAGAGCCTTTTATTGTGTACAAAATTCAAAAATATTGTGTAACAAAAGCAACATTAAAACAAATATATAACTTCACCAAACTCCTGGAGTATGGATTCTTCCCTCTTGCCATATGACGTAAAAAGGATTAGTGAAGGAGGACACAAATATTTGACATGGGCAACTGCATCATTTGGTTGATTTTCCTTAAAACCAATTTTTCATATATTCTTTACAACTTTAATCCACATCAAATTTTGTCTACCTATACTTTTTGATTATTGGAACTATTTATTTATGAAAGGTCACTGAACATGGGCAGATTCAATGAAGTATCAAGCTCTGTCAGAGCCACGCGCTGTACACATTAGAAACAAGTACAGGAGGGAAAACCTTGCTCTTTTTTTACATCAACCCTATGGAGTGCAAGCAAATAAAGTGCGGTTATAATAGCAAACAAATTTTTATAATATATATATATATATATATATATATATAACACACACACATGGTCAGGTGCATAAATATTGGGACATTGACAGAATTTTCAGATTTTGGCCTCTATTCACCACCACAATGGTTTTGAAATGAAACAAACAAGATGTGCTTTAACTGCAGACTTTCAGATTTAATTTGAGGGTAATTACATCCAAATCAGGTGAATGGTGTAGGAATTACAACGGTTTCTATATGTGCCTCACACTTTTTAAGGGGCCAAAAGTATTGGAACTATCAACTCAAAAGCTATTTCATGGACAGGTGTGGGCTATTCCCTCGTTATTTCATTATCAATTAAGCATGTAAAAGGTCTGGAGTTGATTCTAGGTGTGACATTTGCATTTGGAATCAGTTGCTGTCGACTCTCAATATGAGATCGAAAGAGCTGTCACTATCAGTGAAGCAAGCCATCATTAGGCTGAAAAATCAAAACAAACCCATCAGAGAGATAGCAAAAACATTAGGTGTGGCCAAATCAACTGATGGCAACATTCTTAAAAAGAAAGAACGCACCGGAGTGCTCAGCAACACCAAAAGACCCGGAAGACCACGGAAAACTACTCTGGTGGATGACAGAAGAATTATTTCCCTGGTGAAGAAAAACCCCTTCACAATAGTTGGCCAAATCAAGAACACTCTCCAGGAGGTAGGTGTATATGTGTCAAAGTCAACAATCAAGAGAAGTCTTCACAAGAGTGAATATAGAGGGTTTACCACAAGATGTAAACCATCGGTGAGCCACAAAAACAGGAAGACCAGATTAGAGTTTGCCAAACAACATCTAAAAAAGCCATTACAGTTCTGGAACAACATGTGATGGGAAGAGAAGAGTATGGAGAAGGAAAGGAACTGCTCATGATCCAAAACATACCACCTCATCAGTGAAGCATGGTGGTGGTAGTGTCATGGCGTGGGCATGTATGGCTGCCAATGGAACTGGTTCCCTTGTATTTATTGATGATGTGACTGCTGACAAAAGCAGCAGAATGAATTCTGAATTGTTTCGGGCAATATTATATGCTCATATTCAGTCAAATGCTTCAGAACTCATTGGATGGCGCTTCTCAGTGCAGATGGACAATGCCACGAAGCATACTGCAAAAGCAACCAAAGAGTTTTTAAAGGCTAAAAAGTGGAATCTATCTATCTATATCTCCTATCAACTCCTCCTCACTTTAGCCTGTAGCCCATAACTTGCCTGATAGAAGTATGGGGGCAGATGCCTGTTAATCCTCCAGCCTTTGCTAGACATAGCTGCAGAGTAAATGAGACACAATATGGCACTGGGTATAATGCAACCACCGTGTATGTAGGATACAAGTAGGAAGCAATATACTGGTCCTGTCTCATGCATGGCTAAGCTGCAGGAGCACGCAGACCAAATATGGCACAGTGCAACGAATGTATGTGACAAAACATCACAAATACTTAGTTCTATAAATGTGAGGCACAGGAAAACCCCTGAATACACCTGTATGTTAAGGTAATAGTCCAAGGAAAAAAAAAAAACACACTGGTCCTGACTGATGCTTGGATAAGCTGCAGGAGCCCACTGCCTAAGTATGTGACACACTGGTCCTGTCTGACACTTTGGTAAGCTGCAGGAGCCCTTTGCCTAAATATTTCACAGTTCAGCACACAACAGCATATCTCACAATTATCATCTTTCATATATGAGAGTTAAAAGAACCACCTTAACTACACCTGTATTCGGGTAAAATTAGAGGAAAGGTATAGATATATGCTGACAGTTCGGAAACAAAGACACAAACAGGCAGCACTAGCATAAGTCACATACAATGCAGAAAGTATACTGCAACGTGGTGCTACAATCAACTGCCCAGATTCAGTGCCTGGGAAGGCTACAGTGCTGCATACACCAACCCAAGGGAGAGGTATGCAGGGGGACTGGACCACACGCTGGCCTGAGAGATCTGTGAGTTTACCAGTTAAGAAAAGGGCAGGCGCAGACCTCAGAGGCTGCCATTTTTAGGCCACAGGAGGAAACAGCTCAGCAAAGCCAGACCGTAGTGGAAAGGCGCGCTGAGCTGAGGGAAGGAGCCGCTAAACAGGGAAGGCTGTCTCCCCTGGCTGGCAATTAACCCCCGGGACACTGGCTCCCTCACCAACTACAAGTCCCTGGCGGTCTAATGGAGTGCAGGCTATTGTGTGCCTGCTTCCACAGCCAGCACCTCCGGTCTATCCCCTGAGACCGGAGGTAGTACTGCAGAAGAGGGTACAGTTTATTGTCTGGACTATCCTGGGAGCAATTAAAGTGTTCCCTGCAGATAAAAAAAAAAAAAAAAGCGTGTCTACCACAGATTTTAACAAAATAAAATCAGTAGCCTTCTTGGTCCAGTTACTTCCATAATTCTAATACTTTATTTTACACAAAATATTTAACTAGTTAAATATAATAAGAATAGCAAAATCACACTAAACACAGCACCCATGTTAGTTACTTTATCTTCAGAATCTGAAGGAGGTAAATCAGTTGGGGGAAAGACAGCAGTCATTGGGGTGTATGTAACAGGCTGCGAACGTCAAGCATCAGCAAGTCTCGTGTGAGGTTGATTTTGCCTTTTAAATGACTGCTACTTTAACGCATCAGGCAGACTCACACGGGACTCGCCGATGCTTGAAGTCCACAGCCTATTACATATACAGGTGTGGGCGTGGGAGGAGATAAATTTGGAGATGTAAGCGGGAGAGGATTGGGTAAGGACATTATAGGCGAAAGTGAGGAGTCTGAATGGAATCGGTATGAAATACCGACGGAGGAGATGTAAGCTGTCAATACACTGACAGCGGCATCCCGATGGTTCGAATCCCAACAGGGGAACGGTAAGTAATGTTCCCCTGTCCTATTTACCCCCTCCCTAACCCTCCTTTTTTGTACCCTCATACTAGCCCTCCCTACCCCACACCCTAACCTTCCCAGTAACTTCCTAAATCTAATCCTCCCCCTTAGTGCCTAACCCTAACCTTGCCCCTCCCACGGCCTAACCCTAAGTCCCCCTGGGGTTCCCAAGCCTAACCCTCCCCTCCGCCGATACTTACCTTGCTCTGGTCTTCTTACGATCGGGATGCTGGCTGCCAGGACTTCGGCGTCGACCTCCCGGTGCCAGTGTTCTCTCAGTGATCGATATTCCGGCACCAGGATTTCGGCAGTTGGCATCCCAATCGTCTGGATATTAACTACATCCTGTCTGATTTGAGTTCTGAAATAAAGAGGAGCCAGTGTAGGGCCTGGTGGTGAAGGGAGGCAGAAGCAGTACATTTGCAGAGCAAGATGAGCCAAGCAATCGCATAGAGGACAGATTGGTTTGGAGAAAGGCAGGAGTCGGGTTACAGTAGTCCAGTCTAAAACATTACAAGTTAGTGGACAAGGGTCTTTCTTGCCTCTTGGGTGAGAAAGGGCCTGGATCCTGGTGGTTTTTCAAAGGTGGAAGTGGCAAAACTGGATGGAACTCCCCTTTGCTGTGTTTTACCTAGTCTCCTTCTCAACTGCTCTAATACCTCTTTTCCACCAAAAACCCGGGTCCGACCTGGGTTGTCAGACATGGTACCAACCCAGGTCAGACACAGTTTTACACAGCACCATTGATCTGTGTTATTCTTAGGTCAGCCCCATTCACACTGAACCTGGGTCTGCCCTGCTAAACTTGTGAGGTCATAAAAAGTGGGAGGTGACTGCTCCACAACCACAAATCAGCCCATTTTAGGTATGATCCAGGTCAGATAACCCAGGTTGCGCCGTTTACACGGCACCATTAGACAGGTCCATCCTGGGTCAGAACCTGGTAGCTACCTGGGTTGGATTGCCGGGTCACTTGACCCAGGTTATTTTTCAGGGACCCTTTTACACTGAGCAGCGACCCAGGTACACTCAGCAAAACCCAGGTTTTGCTCTTGTGTAAAAGGGGTATAAGTAACAGCCAGTAATACATTTTGATAATGTCTTCCCAATATAACCAGCACACTCATGCCCATTCTGGACTGGATACTTGGATTTCCCTAATAATGCTTGTGTTTACAGTGATTAGTAACAGGCTAGCTAGTTATTTTCTTCATCATAATTTAGCAATTACTTTCATTGCTTTGATTATGCAACAATGTCTATCATACCATTAATAATGTAAAATACAACTTAGTTTTTCGTTTTACAATTTTTAATCTTAATAGAACCAAACAAAATCAATTAATTGTTTGCACATTTATATTTTGATCAATACTGTGAAATGGCACTCACATTTTTTCTAAACACAGTATACCATAAAAATAGCAATTATACTGTGCATGAACTTGAACTTTAAACACTTTTAAGCTATTTAAACATCCCTAAAACTGGGTACATACTCGTTGATTTATAGTTCATTCAGACGCCAGACGATAAATCTGATCGGTGGGTGTGTACACTGGATATGTCTGAACGACATTCACAGAAGTATCAGGTTGGCCCTGCAGCACAGCCGCTGCCGAAAAGTCATTAAGATATATCGGTACGTCTGGCTGTGTGTATGGGCGACCCACCGACTGCCTGTACACTTGCTGTAGGGACAGATGACACTGACCTCACAACTGGGCAGGCAAATTTAAATACCCGCCAAGTTGTGATGTCTCGCCAGACTTATCGAGTGGCAGAATGGTAAGTGTGTGTATAGTTTGCCCAAGGGATAAGTTTAGTATCATTGCGCAGGAAATGCCAGCGCTTAGAATACCGTCTCTGGCATCACAAACATAGGTAGCGGGGTTGGGTTAGGTTCAGGCGCCGGGGAGGGGGGGGAGGGGTTGGAAGATTAGGATACCTACCGACAGGTGTCTGTGTCCTAACACCATCAGGATGTCAGCATCCCGTACTCATCCCCTTACCAAAGTACCGCTGATTCGCCTAAGTACCCAGCATAATTGGCAGCCCTGTATTAAAATTTTGGGGGGGCAATTCAAATTAGCGGGAGTTGAATAGCGCCAAGAGTGAGCTGCAAGAGCTATTCAATTCAGCGCGCTTAGTCCGACAGAAGCAGTTTAGTTGGAGAATGCCGGTTCTCGCGACTTAACCTGGGTGCCAGCCGCGAGGTTGCTAGCGCTGCACTAAGCTAAAATATAGCATCGGAACCAGCACTTCAGTCTGATTTCTCATCGCACCCTCATTCGTCGGACTAAACAGCACAGTTAATAAAAAAGCTCCGGGAGCAATTTAACGCTGAGTTGAATCGCCCCCCTTGATCGATATAGGCTCGCTGTAATCAAAAGGACATCTGAAATGAAGCATTAATATTGATATTCATAAAATATCTGGGTTTTGGATATATCGGAAAACCAGTAGATTTTAATCGCGACACGCTGGGGGCAGTGGCTCTGCTTGTTTCTATGTCTCTGGCGGCTGCTACTATCAAATGCAATCACGCCAGGCAAGTGGTTAAGTAATGAGAGCAACAAACCAGCTTGTCCCTTAATGGCAATTTTCAGTATATCGATTTGTTTTCTAATTTGACACCACTCAAAAAATGGGCACTGATTTAGCAAGGATCGCAATTGCAAAGCGGAACGCAGGCATATACTGTAGTGTGTAGTGCAGGCAGGTAGCTTTGCAATGCGATCCTTGCAAAATGACACCCCCTGCTGCATCTGCGATTCCATCACTGCAAAAGAGGTCGCAGTGCTGTATATCACCATTGTGACCATCGGTGATCGCAATGGTGGACGGTGCCGGGCGGCCAACCGGCCAACTGAGTAAGCCTCAGCTTACTCAGGCTGGCCGGCTTGCGACCCCAAAAGACAGCGTACGTCCACGCAGTCCCTGGGCTGGCCACTCCCGGAAAAACGTGACTAACATGCAGTTTCCGGGGACGCCAGCCGACCCGCCCTGCCCCTTAAACGCCTCTGCCTGTCAATCAGGCAGAGGCATTCAAGGTCTAGAGTGCATGTTAGCAGTAGCCGTTCTGCATACGCAATTGGCAAATGTGTACCCCGGTCCCGTCGTTTTGTACATCCCTTTCTTCATGTGTTCAATACTTCTTCCCCGTCTCATTTCACATTTTCGCACATAACTTATGGAAATCTTTGGTTTGATTTCTGTGCATGTGTGGATTGCATGGGTTGTTGCTGACATTTGGTTAAAATTGCATTACAATAGCCTCATTACAAATATATTTAATGACAAAAATGTTGATGTTTTCAATACTTATTTTACCCGCTGTATATACATTAAATTATTGCAATGCACCAAAGAATTTTATTGTACGGTAGCTCATCTGCATTCAGTGCACTCTAGATGGGTTTAATATGAACACCTAGCACTTAACACTTGTCACACAACTACTGTATAACAATCCAACCATATCTGAAAGTGATTTAGCAACACACAGAGGGACAAAAATGCAGATAACATCAGATTACTATGGTTAAATACAATTAGTATGCAGTGATCGCAAAATACTCACTATGGCTACAGGAAGTTGCGGACCCAATTTTAAAAAACCGTGCGGGTCCTACAGGGGTTGTGCTGTGTGTAGCAGCCAATCACCGCCGGTGGCATCTTCTCAACCAATAGCCGCCGGCAACTCTTCAAATAGTCTCCGCCGCGCGACATCTTGTCTCCCAATCTCTGGCTACAGCAGTTAAGTCTGACCTGTTAAGCCGGCCAACCACACTCCGACTGCTCGGGAGCAGCAGCAGCGAGGCAGCGTCTCCTCCCCGCATTCCCCCTGTCCCAGGTCGGACTCAGAGTGACGTCTGCACGCAGTCAGTCATTGTTGGAGAGCCGGAAGCGAAGCACAGCGCGGTGACTACAGAGAGCCTGGCTCATACAACCCTATAGTAGCATTGCAGAGTGATGGCTCAGTAGGTATGTGTACTGCCAGTGTTACTTTGTTCTGATTAAACACATCAGCCTGGTGTGGAGGAATCTGCAGGAAGAATGACTTATGTCCTCAGTTGCAGTTCTAGCAGCTTGTAGCCCGTGTAATGTTTATGTCAGTGGTTCCCAAATTGTGCGCCGTGGCACCCTGGGGTGCCTCAGGTTGGTGGTTCAGCACCAAATCAAATTATTTATGGTCAAAGTATTGTAAATATGTGGACATACAGAAGCTCAAACCTGTCCACCACCACATAACTGAACCTAACGCAGCGTACACACGGTCTGATAACCTGTCAGCTTTTAACCATAATGATCCTATCGTTAAAATCTGACAGTTTCTGCCCCCTGCAAACGACCAGCATCTATTCACCGGCGGTGACCAGGTCAGCGCACATTTCCCCACCCACGGGACACTGCGACCCGCGGGTGAAGACAGCACCCACAGGCTGTCTTAGCGGTGCGCTTTGCAGTGAGGGCAGGGTGCTTTATGACTTCCAGAAGGAGGGCAGAGCGCAGGACCCCGCTAAAACAGCCTAGCGAGAACGCTACTCGGCGCCAGTATTTGCGCAAGAGGAGAGCTTGGATATTCTGATCTCCTCCTCCCCTCTGATTGCCATCAGCGCTATGATTTCCTCCTCCTTCCAGTGTGCCATGCTGTCTCTGTATGCAACTCTGTGATGTCAACGTCCACCAGCTCCCTGCCCACTCAGCGCGACCCGATTAAAAACCAGGACGCACCCTTTCAAACAGAAGACAAGCCAGGTCAGTCCAGGGAATAACTATCGTAGCGACCAGGGTTGAAGACCCTGCAATTTCGTCCAGGGTTGACCCTTTCACACAGAGAAAGGACCCGAGTTGACCCAGCTTGCCCCGGCAAATACCTATGTTCTTTTCTCTGTCTGAAAGGGTGATTAGTAATAGATTACCAGTTGTAAAAAAATACCTCTCTATCCTTTAGCCTTACTGAAGTCACAGACTTAAAAGTAGGGAACATAAAGCATTGATAAAGGCAAACCATACAACAGAGTAGCAATTCCCCATTCTGCCGCTGGCAGATTGGGTAAATTCAACATGTCAAAAATCCCAGACTCCAAACAGTTTCAGGTTGGGATATCAAGATTTTTTTATTTTTTTTACATGTTGAGTATACCCGATCGCAGTGAAGTCTTCGCGCACGGGCACTGTGATGCATACGCAGAATGCAACAATCACCCGATCTCGTGCTTAATCGCAGTTGTGATCGGTAATGAACCAGGCCCTGAATACGCTAAGCCCAAAACCAGCATTACGACCCTAGTTTAGTGGGATTTCTGCTCGCTTATCAGGAGGGTGCGAGCAGAAATCTCTAGTCAAGGGTTGAATGCACGGCCAATTGAATAGCTCCGGGATCTAATTCCTGGCACTATTCAACATCATAGAAAAATATATATATGCTGTCAGCGTTAACCTATTAATTGAGTGCAGCTGCCAAAAGAAGAAAGTGCCAGTTCTTTAGAATAAATATCAGGGGAAATATTGGCTGCGCTCTCAAAAACACATAGTCCCACAGAAATACAATTAAACATTAAAATACAAACACTAATAAAATACACTATACATTCAACACATCGGTATTCAGCGTTCTCCCCAGAAACTTTTTCCAGCTGGGTGGCATCAAAAAGTAGCCGGGTGGGGGCCTTCGCAATTATGCACACCAAGAAAAGGGGTATCTCCCTTACCAATCCAGCCTGACAGGTCTCAGGCTGCTCCCCCACTGGCTCTCTGTCAAAAGTGCCTATTACGCAGTGCCCCCTGTATTTGTGCCCTTTACACAGTGCCCCTTGTAGTTTTCCCCTTTATGAATTGCAACCTGTAGTTTATCTTTGCCCTTATGCAGTGCCCCCAGGCTGAAGTAGCAGCCCCCTCTGCGCAGCGCCCCCCAGTAGCAGCCCCCTCTGCGCAGCGCCCCCCAGTAGCAGCCCCCTCTGCGCAGCGCCCCCCAGTAGCAGCCCCCTCTGCGCAGCGCCCCCCAGTAGCAGCCCCCTCTGCGCAGCGCCCCCCAGTAGCAGCCCCCTCTACGCAGCGCCCCCCAGTAGCAGCCCCCTCTACGCAGCGCCCCCCAGTAGCAGCCCCCTCTACGCAGCGCCCCCCAGTAGCAGCCCCCTCTACGCAGCGCCCCCCAGTAGCAGCCCCCTCTACGCAGCGCCCCCCAGTAGCAGCCCCCTCTACGCAGCGCCCCCCAGTAGCAGCCCCCTCTGCGCAGCGCCCCCCAGTAGCAGCCCCCTCTGCGCAGCGCCCCCCAGTAGCAGCCCCCTCTGCGCAGCGCCCCCCAGTAGCAGCCCCCTCTGCGCAGCGCCCCCCAGTAGCAGCCCCCTCTGCGCAGCGCCCCCCAGTAGCAGCCCCCTCTGCGCAGCGCCCCCCAGTAGCAGCCCCCTCTACGCAGCGCCCCCCAGTAGCAGCCCCCTCTACACAGCGCCCCCCAGTAGCAGCCCCCTCTACACAGCGCCCCCCAGTAGCAGCCCCCTCTACACAGCGCCCCCCAGTAGCAGCCCCCTCTACACAGCGCCCCCCAGTAGCAGCCCCCTCTACACAGCGCCCCCCAGTAGCAGCCCCCTCTACACAGCGCCCCCCAGTAGCAGCCCCCTCTACACAGCGCCCCCCAGTAGCAGCCCCCTCTACACAGCGCCCCCCAGTAGCAGCCCCCTCTACACAGCGCCCCCCAGTAGCAGCCCCCTCTACACAGCGCCCCCCAGTAGCAGCCCCCTCTACACAGCGCCCCCCAGTAGCAGCCCCCTCTACACAGCGCCCCCCAGTAGCAGCCCCCTCTACACAGCGCCCCCCAGTAGCAGCCCCCTCTACACAGCGCCCCCCAGTAGCAGCCCCCTCTACACAGCGCCCCCCAGTAGCAGCCCCCTCTACACAGCGCCCCCCAGTAGCAGCCCCCTCTACACAGCGCCCCCCAGTAGCAGCCCCCTCTACACAGCGCCCCCCAGTAGCAGCCCCCTCTACACAGCGCCCCCCAGTAGCAGCCCCCTCTACACAGCGCCCCCCAGTAGCAGCCCCCTCTACACAGCGCCCCCCAGTAGCAGCCCCCTTTATACAGTGACGCATACTCACAAAAGAAAAATAGACAACTTACCTGATCCTCGCTCCAGCCGCCGACGTCCGCTGCTCCCGGCCCGCTCTGCACTATGGGAGAGACATAATGACGTATCTCCCATCAATCGCTGCGGGGGGAGCCGGAATGGGAGCTCATGAGTGAGCTCCAGCCGGCTCCCTCCGTTGCCGCAGCAGCCAGAGTCTGTATGACTCTCATTGGCTGGCTGCGCTGCTATGACAAACACACAGCTGCCGCTGGTGGCTGTGTGTTTGTTTCTGTGTAGGGCAGACCGCTACACACTGTGGTCTGCCCTACACTTGTGGGGCCCTGGGGACACTAGCGGCGGGTGCGTGCCCCGATGCAATGCACCGGCTGCACCGCCGCTAGTTCTCAGTGCAGCTCAACTGCCGGGCGGTGGGGGATTTTTACCGGGTGGACCGCCCGACAAAGAAAGCGTGGGGAGAACACTGATATTCTCCATCAAAAATAGTACAGTATAAAATCATCCAGTAACTCAATGGATGAACTAAATTGTAATCTAGAAGACCGCAGCTGTATGATCGCTAAAAAAGAAAAACCAATGCGAATCCCGGGGTGGTCGTGAAAAAGTGTCTGTAGTTTGCACAACTGACTGTATATATCCGGCTTTTGAAGGTTAATCTCGATGTGTGCAATAGTATATAGAATTTGCCTTGTGTGTAGGCTACCTATGACCTCAATCCCTCTCTGCTCTCAGGGAGCCCCCTTGGGTATACAGTATGAATCAGTTAGTGGATCTGTAGCGACGCATGGGGAGGCAATCTCAGGTCTTAGAAGCCGGCAATGTCCCAGATAGATAGTGTCACGCTCTCAAGCTCACCAGACCGGCAGTCAGTAGCAGCAGCGGTTAGCCCTGTATTAGCTGAAGGCGTCACCTGGTATCTCTGTGTGCTGTGTATGGCAAGGCCCTCTGAGCTCTTAGCACTCACACGCCATAGCAGTACATAGGCTGCTCATTGGAGTCCCAGACCACAATAGCACTATGTGTTCAGTCTGTGGGAAAGCCGGTATAAAACTGTATAGGTTGTGATGCCAGGCAGAATACAACAGTCCTCCACACTATACACTGATTTCTGTCTGCTCAACACGTTTCCTTGTCTATGGACAACTTCGACTATTCAACATCGCACTGAATTGAATCGCCCCCTACAAATGTTGTTCAAGCTTCACTTGTCAAAGTTGGGCAGAAGTGTATTTCCATATATAATATTTAAACAAAAATAAACATTAGTTAATCAGCACCCAAACTATATACATTTACATGTAACAATGTCCATACTGAATTCTAGTAAACATGAATGAATGTGCATCAGAAAACGCAAATAAAAAAGTAAAATAGGAATGGCACAGTTTTCCCAAATAAAATTGGGCAAAGTGTGGCGCCCCACTAAAACACGAAGGATATGTAGGTTTGGCATTTCATGATCCTAAAGGGTGGTGCAGTTCCAGCTTCACCAATTCACCTATGTGCCATTACATTTTATGATCACTACAATCAACACCTGTACAACGCAAATACATAATTGGAGACCTAAAAAATCTGTCACTTCCTAAACTGCAGTAGCAGGATGTCAAGACAGTTCAGTAACGTTTATATTGGCAATACCAGTTTTTTCTCATAAAAGACATTTATAGGACAAAATATAGACATAAATGAAATTTTCAAAACTACCAGTTTTCACCAATTCACCAGACCAGTAATATTTGGCCTTAAGTGTTTCAAATCCCAGCATCAAACACAACAAAATGAACTGACCTCCTTCATACCAGAACTATTCATATAGGGGGAAATTCAATTGTTTTTTGGGCGGTAATTAGTAATGGGCTAACGACAGAGAAATTACATTTTTTTGCCTATTAGACACTATTGCATTACTGATACCGCTAAAATTCACCGGGTTTAGCAGCGTAAAACTGTTAAACCCGTGCAAAGTCATGGTTAGGACGCACAAACAGCCTATTTAGCAGATTTCTGCTCACCACCTCAGGAGGCTGCAAGTCGAAGTCATATAGTTGCGCCACACTGACAAACAATTGTGTCTCAGTGAAATAAATTATCTGAACACAGAGAAAGTCAATTATAAATATAGACACATACATAGCATGCTATAAACCAATTGTTCATAGCAGAGACCATGATTTGTACAAGTATGAAACAATGGCCCTGAGATGTACACTAATGCCAGAGCAGCTACGATCCAGTACAAAGCTGCTGTAATATGTAAAAGCTCCCAGAGCTATTCAATTCACCGCTCTGTTTGGTCCAACAGTTGCCAGTTAAGTCGGAACAAATGCCAGTTCTCGCAACTCAACATGGGTGTATAGTCGCGAGAGCCAGCATTCTCCAACTAAAGTGTCGGCCGCGCAGCTGTTAGCGCTGTGCCAAGCCGGAAAACAGCCGTGCGGTCGGCACTTTTGTGGGGTACGAGAAGAAATCCTTTAAGGGGCCTATCCATTAGCAGATAAAATGAATGATTGAACGATATATCGTTCATTATATCTGCTAATGGATAGGCCCTGAACGATGACAGATGCGCACTCCCACGGCCAACAAATAACATTCTCTCTCCAACATGTTGGTCAATTATTGCATATAGCTGTACGATATTAGCAATATCGTGCAGTTTATATGCGGTAAACGACGAAAGATATTAGCAGAAGCTACAGAGCGCCGCAGTGAAAAAAATCCACTCCCTGAATCATGTCACGCGATATCGTTCATCGTGTACATGACAGATGTCGTTCAGCACAGCCACCGGATTTTCAAGGGATATCTTTTGTCTTTCATCGCTCAGAAATACATCTGCTAATGGATAGGCCCCTTTAGTCAGACCAAACAGCGTGGAGAATTGAATAGCTCTGGGAGTTACCTCCCAGGGGTATTCAACATTGCGCTGAAGTAACCCATGGTTGTGCAGAATGGGCACAGGAACGGAGAAACTGGAGCCATTTTAATTGCGTACGGGATTGCAGACACAGTATGTGACAAACCCCAAAAACGGTTGCGACACCTGGGTGTTTGGCCACCACTCTCCGTTAAGGCTTCCTGTCTGTCACTCCCTACTGAGTAAAAACTCCCTACAAGCAACATTGGTAATGTACTGACCCTTCCACAGTTTACCGATAGTTGCTCAAGTCCATAAATATCGGCATTGTGTACATCTATGAATCAGGCTCTATGGGCGGTAATCAATTGTTTCAGCCCCCTACGTGCCCGACAGGAACTATTCATTTGTTGCTCCTGTCGGGCGCAATCAGCTGCCGAAGCAACATCTCAGCTCACACCTCCCAGGGGGTGCCAGCTGAAATGAGCAAAAAGTGACCTGTTTGGGGACCCAAACGACACTTTTCAAGATGGCGCAAGCACTTTGGTGGGTGTAACCATTTTACGAGGCTAGACACGACCTCTATGAGCGCGATCAGCACGATAATCGGCATCAACTGAATAGCGCCCCTCGATCTAATTTTACTTTAGACGGGAGATTGGCAACGCTAAAACAATTGAATACCGCGCTATGTCCTTTAGTAATGACACTATACACTGGGGCACCACATTTATCTGACTGCAACAGTCAGCTGGGGCACCGCGTTTACACGCCAGCAACGAATTTCAGCAGGGGTGCCGTGTTTACCTACCAATGGCGGGTGTATGGCAACTGTCAGCCAGGAGCATTGTGTTCACATGCCCACAGCAACTGTCAGCAGGGGCACTGGGTTCTCCCAATGGTGACTGTCAGCTGGGGCACCGTCCGTACCTGTCCACAGGGACTGTCATCAGGGAACGTTTTTCCGGGTGTGTTTAGCTTTGACAGCTAGTATCCGTGGGTCGTATATACCTTGAAATACAATGCATCCTTGTATAGGACAGTGGGGAACGGCAGTAATGTACATGACAGAATAATAACTAGCAGCCACTACATAGGCGATGTCAGTGTCCATGAGAAATACCAGTGCCTGTGTGTTATGTACTGGGTACATAGCGGTGTATTAGATGGGTGTGAGCCGCACACACCAGGACACTCACCGTGACCGGCTGACGCCTGCAGGATCGCCCCGGACGTGCCGTCGATGACTTTGATGCTCCCCCGAGTAGTCACAGCCAGGATGGCGTTGAGTGCCGGATGGTAGGACAGACTGCTCACACCGTGCTCGTCGCAGCGCAGGCATCCGTCCCTCAGCACCAGCCACTCCGAGGCTCCCGCCGCAGCCCCCGCCGCCATTATTGGCAGCCGGGCCCCCTGCGGGCGGGACACCGGGGCGGGGAGGCCGGGGGAAAAGCTGGGAGGAGAGGCTGACGAGGTGGCTCTGCGGCAAGAGGAGGACTCTGGCACGGGAGCTGGGTGAGGAGGGAGAGGAGAGGGAGGTGGAGGAGGAGGGCCGCCGGCCGCCGCTGCGTCAGGTGACAGGAGAGCAGCAGCACCGAGACCGCTATACACCATCCGGGTCAGCAGCCAGGAAGCCGCACGGTAAGGAGGAGGGGACGCCGGAAGTGACGCAAGTGCTGCTGAGACGTGTGTGCGTACGGGCCGCAGGAGGAGCAGGCGCTCTGACACTTTTTTTTTTCTTCCTACACAACAAACTTTATTGATAATAACATAGCGCACAATGACTCAGTCATTACTGTGGGTGGGGTTCGTCCCTTTCACATAACATTAACAACCATTGGCCATGGTGCATATGGCTGATATTGGGCCTGATTCATTACCGATCGCATTTGCGATTATGCACACTATCGGGCGATTGTTGCGTTATGCGTATGCATCGCAGTGTGCATGAGCGAACACTCCACAGCGATCAGGACTGCAATAGCAGAGACTACACAGACCCATCGCAAAGTGATTGACAGGAAGTACTGTTTGGTGGGGTGACGAGGGAGTGGTCGCCAAAACGCAGGCGTGCCAGCGCGATTGAATGCCGTTGCAGGGGTGTGCATAATTATCCACTGTGATACCATACATTCAATTAGGAAAAAGCCATTGTCGCCCGTTTTTGGGGGTTTTTCGAAAATTTCCCCTGGAAATGTATCTCCGTATTTAATTCCAGTCCGTTTTCGCATATTCGAAAAGTCAATGCACTGAAATAGGCTAAACGTTTTCTCCACAGAATAGCAGGAGAAAAAAAAAATGCAAATTCTATATTTTGGGATGCAGATGTTGGGAAACCACTCAGAATCCTTGGTACACCCCCCTTAAAAGGACAATTCACCCAAAAAGAAATAATAAAAAATTGCCGGAACACAAAAACGCCTTAGAAATTTGGGACGAAAATTATAAAAGTGGGGAGACAACTTCAAACACTAGCTAAATAAGCTTCTGGGGGTGCTCTAAGAAGGGACCAAGTGTTTTGGGGATTGCAGGCGCTTGTATGACGAAGGAATTTAACTTTTTCTAAAACTTCACTTTAGAGAAATAAAAATATGCTAGTACCCATTTTCAAGCACCAAATTTGATGGAACTACTTATTTTCTCCAAAAAAACACTGCTTTATGCTATTCTTCCACACTTTTACCTAGACGCTAATAGCAAGCAATTACCACCACTAGAGTACCCTAATTATTTCAATTAAGGCTAATACTAAACTACTATAATGATTTCTGAAGTCAGCCCATCTTTTCCCCCGGGTAGAGAGTGATTCCCACAATTCATCCTGCATTTTTCGCCTAGTTCACATTCTCCGGATCCTGTTTTCGCCTGTTTGACAATTGAATACGGAAGTAAATTGGGAGCACGCATGAAAAGTAATTGCATCCAAAGCAGGCAAAAAGTGGGGCAGGCGGAACTTTCTCGCCGATGCAAAACTAATTGAATACGGTCTACTCCTAGTGTACTAGCAGCGTGCAACGAGGTTAGCAATTCCTGAGTAAGGTCATAGCTTGTGCAAGGGTGCGTGAGGCTGCGATGTTACCGATGGTTTCACATTCTTGCTAAGTATTACGAATGTGTGCATCCTTATGTTGTGCTGCGACAGCGTAGCGATCACAGTGGATTAGCATATCTTGGCAGTGAGACTGTGCGTAATCGCTATTGTGGCACACCATGGCTAATGTTTGTTAATGTTAACTGAAAGCAGCAGTAACATTTGTTAATGTTACTTCTGCTGGGACATGCATGTCTATAAGTTACGGTGTGTTCTGGATTTTTGCACTGGCAATATACTGTACCTATCAATGGCGCTCCTGTCCCGGATAAGCACTATTAGGGAGCAGCTGATTTGCGCCATACTCCTGTGGTAACAACATGAGGATATTGGGGTTCTGTCAGACTGGTGAGAATGTGCTCACATCATGTTCCAGATAGAACCCAATGTAAATTCACCATTCTGAGAAGCGTGCAGGCATTGGTGTAATACTCAGCTGCAGTGTTCCTTTACGCTTCTGCAAACAAACCCTAACTTCTGCGTATGACTGTACCGTTGGTAGTTTAAACCATCAAATGGTACAGAATCTATGGTTACGTGCCACTATGGCATGTAATGGAGGCAGAAAAATGTATCAATGCGATGCAGCACGTCCAATGGCCATGTCTAATTCGGCCAACTGCTCCTGGAGACATATTATGTGAAAGGGTCATTCCACAGAATTTGAAAACAAGGTGCAAACTTTTTTATTATAAACTTAAAATTGATACTGAAAACAGTGTGATATTTCTTGTGGTTAACTTTATTTTTGTTTCAAAAGCTTAGATCTAGACATAAATAGCATATTTCGAATGTTGTGCAAATATTCAGAAATCATGTAATTAAGGTATGATTCAGTTTGTCTTTACTTTAAAACAAATTAAGGTAATGCGCTCTTAAGGCCTGATTCAGCAAGGATCGAACTGCGATTATGCACGCAATTGGCCGATTGTTGCGTTCTACACATGCATATGTATCACAGTGCGCGTTTGGGAACACTCCACTGCGATTGGGACTCCGCAGTGACTACACAGACCCATCGCAGAGTGATTGACAAGAAGTACCACTTGGGGGTGGTGATTGTGGGGTGGTTCGGCAAAACGCAGACGGGCCATCACGTTTTCAACGTCGTTACAGGGGTGTGCATAAATTAGCCACAGCAAGGCTATAAGCAGCTTGGGCTTTCACTGTGTGAAATGAGGTTAGCAATTCCTGAGTAAGGTGCAAGTGTGCGTGAGACTGCGATGGTACTCGATGTTACCGATGGTTTCACAGTCTTGCTAAGTAATACGGATGTGTGTAAGGTAAGGTGGGCGTCCTCATGTCAGGCCGCGACGGCATAGCGCTCGCAGAGGATTAGCATATCTTCGCAGTGATACTCCATGCATAATCACTATTGCAATCGTAGTTGCCATCCGTACTGAATCAGGCCCTTAATTAGATGTTGACATGGCAGAAAGAACAATCAAGACACTTGAAATGTAATACAATATCAAAAATTCGTTAGCAGTATAATATTAACAATAAAATAATACCCATCTGGTTAGGAATAAATAGAAAAATACATGTGTACACACATATATTATGTAAATATAAAAGATCAAATTGATCTTAAAAACGTATTAGTAAAGTCTGTAGCTGCACGTGAACAATTGTATGATCCAACCTAAGGGCTCTCTTCAGCAATAATTTTTTTAAATATTTACACTATTCAGCACTGGGTTAATTGAAAAGATAAAACAATCTTCTCCATTCATTCCCATTTCTCCTTCATCCACTAGGGGACACTGGAGGCTTCATGCCAGTGGGGTATAGACGTGTGCTAAGTGGGAGCTGGCACTTTTAATTTAAAAAATGTGACTAACTCCCCCCCCTCTAAGCTCAGTCTTAGTTTGTGCCCGAGGGGAGCTGGTAGTGTTATACACTTCTCTTAAGGGTTATGTCTTTAGTTTTATTAATAGCACTGCTGCGCTGAAGATAATGAATTAAAGAGGTCAGGCAGAGGCTGCCACTGCCTGTCTGCATCGCGTGAGCTGCCGGGGGGGACCCACTTGCAACTGCTCGCAGTTCACCTGGGGTCCCCAACTACAGAGACCACTTTCTCTACAAAGGGGATTCTGCATGCTGCTGCGTGCAGCGCGCATCGAGGTCCCCCACTAGTAAAACCGCCACCGGCAGCGGAGACAGTTAAGTGAGTATAACCTGGCTCCCCAACTAGCGGGGTAGCCAGGTTCATTGGCAGTGTTTTATAACAACAGGCTGCTCTGAGTAGCAGGGCAGCCATGTGGAATTCTCTGTGTGAATTCTCTGTGCCTCACACAGCGTGCTTTCAAGTGCCATAGTGGGAGGCAGGAGCCTAGCTCTGGAGTCCTACTCCTTACTTCAAGTGGCCTCAGCGCTTCTCTGAAGCGTGCTGGCGGCCATTACATGGAGGACACTGCTGCAATAAGAAAAAAGCTGCTGCATGAGACTGATAGCCTGACCTAAACCTGTAAGTCAACATCGGGGTTTAGGCTTGTCAGGAGAGCATTTATGGCAGAAAGTAACTACTTTCACTTCAGTGGTTGCTTGTTATTAATGCCTAGTGTTTCTTAGCACTGCTAGGAGTGCTATTAGGGCAAGTGTGATACTCCTTATCTAAGCCCTTCTCTCCTGCCTCTAAACCTATGTCAGTCGCTACCTGTCCTTTTCCACTATACTTTACTGTTGTTTGTGTGGAGTCTGTATGTAACATGGCTGGAAGGGGCTCTAAGGCATCTCAGAAGTCATTTATCTGCACAAAGTGTGCTGAGAAGTTTACACATGGGGCAGTCATCTAACTCCCTTTTGTGTGACAACTGTGATCCTGAACAACAATCTTCACGGATGTCAGATCCGCCGCCTTGGTCGACGCAGTTTGCATCTGTTATGTCGCATCTCTCTGCTGAGCTGGAGGCTTCTCGAAAGGAGAGAGAAGCTTCCAGGTAAGCTACTCTAGAGCAATCAGCATGGGCGCGGTCCTTAGCTAAATCAATGGAAGGGATCACAAAAGCCATGGCTCCTTCCCATGCCACTGCAACGGGACCCTCTCCACAGGTCTAAAAAAAGAGACTGTTATCCTCCAGTCGGAGGAGGAGGATATGCCAGTTTTAGAAACACGGCAGTCTTTTCTTTTCAAGAAACAAAGACAAGCTACTGGATTCTCTTCTGATTTCAGCTTGGGAACATCCGGATAAAAATGACAGATGTCCCGGTGGTTATTGTCTTATCCTTTTCCTGCAGGTAGCAGAAAAACTTGTGAGACTCCTCCTACAGAAAACCCTTCGGTTTCGCATCTGTCTAAGAAGACTATGCTACCGGTTCCAGGAGCCACGTCTTTGAAGGAGACATGTGACAGGAGATTAGAGAATACTCTCAAGTCCATTTATAAAGCTGCAGGGGTGACTCTGCGTCCTGTGATTATTCCTTTAGCAGAGCATATAGGGGAAGCTGCGGCTTACCTTGGAGAGGCGTCCAAGGATGTTTGTAATCTTGCCTCCAGAACTTCAGCTCTGGTGGTTTCAGCGCGCAAAGCGCTTGGGCTTAAACAGTTGCAGGCGGATGCAGAATAAAAGAAAGCTGTGGAAGCTCTTCCCTTCACGGGAAGTGTCTTATTTAAAGCGGAACTAGATAAATGGATTTCTCAGGATACTGGGGGTAAATCCACTTATCTTCTGTCTGTGGCTCCGCCTCCTAGAAGATCTTACGCGGGACCCTCATTTCAGTCCTTTCATGCCCCAGGACATTCCCATGGTCGCTTCAGAGGAGGACCTACAACTTCCCGTGGTTCCAGAGGACGTGGCAGAACCGCAACAGCATCAACAGGAGGTTAAGTCCACTAACAAACCTAGGGCATGACAAGCTTCCCTCTCACCTGGGAGACACCAGGGTGGGAGCATGTCTTAGGGACGAAATCTTGTACGGACACTTGAATTCGAGACCTCATCACCCATGGATACAAACTCGATTTTCAGTTTCAGCCTCCCCCTCAGTTTTTCACCACCGGTTTTCCAGTTTCCTACAATAGGAGTGTTGTATTACAAGAGGCGATAGACAAACTTCTATCCACACAGGTTTTGGTCCATGTTCCCAAGTCTCAGACTGGGCAGGGTTTTTACTCCAGTTTGTTTGTAGTTTCAAAGCCGGACAGCTCGGTCAGACCTATTCTGAACTTGAAGGATCTCAATCCCTACTTGAAGATATTCAAGTTTAAGATGGAGTCCCTGCAGTCGGTTATTGCAGGACTGGAGAAACCCGAATTCATGGTATCTCTAGGTATAAAGGACGCCTACCTTCACATGCCTATCTGGCCACCTCATCAGCCATTTCTGAGGTTTTCCATTCGGAACTCACATTTCCAGTTTTAGGCCTTACCCTTCGGCTTGTCAGCCCCCAGGGTATTCACAAAGGTCATGGCAGTGATGAAGGGTCTCCTTCGGCAACAAGGGATCACGATTATCCCTTACCTGGACGATCTCCTGCTGAAGGCTCACTCCAGAGAACATTTATTGCATAAGTCACGAGTGGATCTTGAATTTCCCCAAGTCTCATGTGCAACCGACACAGAGTCTCCGGTTTCTGGGAATGATCCTGGACATACTATTTCAGCAGGTTTTCCTTTCCCAGGAAAAGGCAGCCTCCATTCAGGAGATGGTGAGGACGGTTCTTCGACATAGTTAGGTATTGGTGTATGTCTGCATTCGATTTCTGGGAAAGATGGTGGCAGCATTCGAGGCGATTCCTTATGGACATTTTCACTGCAGACCATTTCAACTCGACCTCCTCTCCCAGTGGTCAGGATCCCATCTTTTTCTTCACCAACGCGTAAAATTATGTCCCAGAACTCTGATTTCCCTTCTCTGGTGGCTGAACGCAGCACACCTATTGGAGGACAAGAGATTCGCAGTGTGGGATTAGTCTCTCCTCACCACGGACGTGAGCCTGAGAGGATGGGGGGCTGTGACTCAGGAACACCACTTCCAGGACCGCTGAACCTCGCAGGAAGCAAGTCTGCCAATAAATATCTTGGAATTATGGGCATTGTTCTACGCTCTTCAGCTTGCACACCACCTGTTGCGGGGCCGAGCAGTCAGAGTTCAGTCGGACAACGCCACAGCAGTGGCGTACATAATCGACAGGGCGGCACCCAAAGTTGGGCGGCAATGAAAGAGGTAAGCCACATCCTGAGCTGGGCAGAAAAGTTCGCAGTGGCGATTTTAGCAATCTTCATACCAGGCGTCGACAATTGGGAAGCAGATTACCTCAGCCGATAGGACATGCACCTAGGAGAATGGGCGCTCCATCCTCAGGTGTTTCAACAACTTGTCCACTGGTGGGGTCTTCCACAAGTTGACCTCATGGCATCCAGACAAAATCAACTACATCGGATTAGAGACCCCGTGGCAGTGGACGCACTGTCAACGGCTTGGAGGTTCCAATATGTCTATCTGTTACCACCTTTTTCCTTTCTCCCTCGGATTCTACAACACATCAAAAGGGAGAGGTGCAAGGTTCTCCTAGTGGCATTGGCCTTGCAGAGCTTGGTATTCCAATCTATCTGTGGCTACTCCCTCTGAGAGACGATCTTTTACTACAGGGTCCGTTAGTCTATCCACACTTAAAGTGGCTACGTTTGACGGCATGGCTGTTGAAAGGGCCATCCTACGTAGGAAAGGGATCCCATCCAGGGTAATCCCTACTATGCTTCGAGCCTGGAAAGAAGTTACTTCGAAGCATTACCACCGTATTTGGAAGGCTTATGTTTCATTGTGTGAACGGCGAGGGTCGCCTACTTCAGATTTTAAACTAACCAGACTCATGCTTTTTCTGCAAGCAGGCTTTTCGGCCGGACTATGTCTGGGTTCTCTGAAGGTTCAGGTTTCAGCACTGTCAGTATTTTTCCAGAAGAAGCTAGCCTTCATTCCGGATATTAAGACCTTTCTGCAAGGAGTTATACGGTTACAACCACCCATTGTACCTCCTACGGCTCCATGGGATTTGGATCTGTTCCTTTCCTTCTTACAGTCTTCTCTGTTCGAACCTTTGGAGACTGTGGAGTTTAAATACCTTTCATGGAAGGGGGTACTTCTACTCGCGCTGGCCTCAGCCAGACGGGTGCCGGAGCTTGGGGCTCTATCCTGTCGTCCTCCATACTTATTATTTAATTCGGATAAGGCGGAACTCCGTACGAGAATGGAATTCTTTCCCAAAGTGGTTTCGGCCTTCCACATCAACCAACCTATTGTGGTACTGGTTCACCAACTTCAAGATCCTTGGATGTTAGAGCTCTTTGGAAATATGTGAAAAGGACTGCAGCTATACGTAAAATAGACGCTCTGTTAGTTTTATATGACGCTGCTCGTCCTGGTTGGCCAGCTTCCAAAAAGCTTCCGCTGGATTTGTCTGACCATCAGACAGGCATATATGGCCTCCTCCAATGAGCCTCCTTTTTCTATTACAGCGCATTCCACTTATTCAGTGGGTTCCTCGTGGGCGGCTGCTCGCGGGGTTTTAATGGAGTTACTTTGCTGGGCGGCCACTTGGTCTGGCCGCATACTTTTATCCGTTTTTACAGATTTAACATGTTTGCGGCCTCTGCAGCGCAGTATGGCCGTGCTGTTTTGCAGGGTTTTCAGCTCTCTCCTGCCCATGATGGGAGCTCTGTGAAGTCCCCACTATCATGAAGCCTCCAGTGTCTCCTAGTGGATGAAGGAGAAAGCAGGATTTTGGTACTTACCGATAAATCCCTTTCTCCGATCCCATAGGGGACACTGGATGCCCACCATGCGTTGTTCCTTCCTGCCATGATTGTATCATTATCTGTTAGAACTGTTTAAGGTTTTCCTTGTTTATGTTTATTCCAATCTTTCTACACTTCCGTGTTGTGATTATTATGTGTACTGAGCTTAGAGGTGGGTATAGAGGGGGAGGAGCTAGTCATATTTTTAAATTTAAAGTGCCAGCTCCTACTTAGCACATGTTTATACCCCACTGTCATGAAGCCTCCAGTGTCCCCTATGGAATCTGAGAAAGGGATTTATCGGTAAGTACCAAAATCCTGTGATCACATAGCATTGCACTGTAAGGAGCAAGCCATTGCTCTCTACAGTATTTTAATGCTTTTTGCTATTCTATAAGCCCATCTCAGAATGGTGTTATATAATCCTTAAATATCCCGAAAACTGCAGGGACAGAGGGACATTTTTCCATAAGCCCCTGCAGGATCTTCAAACTCTGCCCTAGTCTCCTTTCGTGCAGTGTGGTGACTGCTGACTGTAAGTCCAGCTTCAGCCTGCCAAAACAATTACTGTAAATTGATTGAAATGTGTACATATCCCTCCTTCTCTCGTGAACATTGCACAGGTATAACGGTATGGCAGGAACAATTCCCACATCTCCAAATATCTGACATATTAAACACTCATACTCACTAAATACCTTATCAGCGACTACATACAGAGAAATGATGTATAACTTATTTTATAGGGCTTACTTATCCCCATCCCACGCACATACAATTGGCCTGGCTAACTCTTCTTCCTGTCCCAAATGCAACACCTCTCCTGCCACCTTGTTTCACTGTGTCTGGGGCTTTGACCAGATTAAACAATTCTGGGTGCAAATTGAACACTTTGTATCTTCATATATCACCCAAACATTTACCTTGATCCCAGAATGGGCTGTTCTAGGGTTTCTTGATCCCTGTGCTCGCTTAACACTGGGTAGACGGAAGGTCATTACCATAATTTCCAATGTAGCCCGAAAGAGTATCCTGCAGCAATGGCTCTCTCCTCACCCTCCTTCTCTTAGCATGTTTAAAGACAAACTCTTCTTTATATTTATAATGGACAGGGTGAAAGCCTCCCTCCAAAAGGAGTTTTGAGTAAAGAAATTCTTTGAAACTTGGGAACAATATATCTATTCACAACCTAACGACATCAAGAACCTCATACTCACGAAATGGCTACAAACTCAATTAGCTTCCGATAACCACACACCCCAAGCGTGAAGTACGACATATGATTCATGCCTCCATATCATCAGACATCATAGTTGATCCCTTGTCCTGGGTCCGCCGCATCCCCTTGACCTGCTCCCCGTCCCTCCCCTCACACCCCCCTGGCTATTTCTCCAATACCCTACCCTATCTTAATCTCTTCTTTTACTTATCTCCCCTTCTTCTTCCTTTCTCACAAAGTTTCTTTATCTTCAAATAAGATGCAAATAATTGACTCTTTAAGCTTATTCTCTCTTTAATGATGAATTTTTGTGTCTATGTTATGTTTAACAACGAAAATTACAAAATTGATGACACTGATTTAAAAAAATTTCCATGTTAAATGTATTCATGAGGAATCTGTATTACGTTATGGACTTTTTTCTTCTGGATGCTATGACGACATAAAGCAAAACAAGAAACAACTAAATCCAATTTCTCCTTCATCCACTAGGGGACACTGGAGCTTCATGACAGTGGGGTATAGACGGTGGGTTGAGTTGAGCCTGGCACTTTAAAAATCTACAAGTGTGACTGGCTCCTCCCCCTCTATGCCCCATCAGCCCCAGTTTTTAGAATGTGCCCGAGTAGAGCCGGTGCACAGGGGCTGTCTCCAGCTCTTAAGTTATATATATTAATTTATAAAGAAGAAACAAGCAAGAGGACAGGCAGACTGTTAGCTGTGACAGTCTGCCTGCATCGTGGGAGCCGCCAGAGAGGGTAACACATGGCTACTGCAGCCTGTGTCCGGTCACCCTATGAGGGGAGGCTGCCTTTTGGCAGTGAAGGAGTCATCAGACTCAGCGGGGCCCGCCACAGCTAACACTGGCTTGTGTCCGGGTCCCCGCTCTCCCCTCACTGCCCAGTGCTCTGGCCGCAGCAGCCCTGTGAGTATGCACACCTCTCCTGACTAGCAGGAGAGGTGAAAATAATTTGCTGGGGTTTTTTAACAGCGCGCGGCTGTCAGTGCCACGCTGGTGTTGCGGAAGAACACTGGCGCTGGCTGTTAGGTAGGCTCTGCAGAGTGAAGCGGCGTTCCTACCTGTGCGTGCCGGTGCTTGTGTAAAGGCACCGGCACGTTAATCACTGGTGGAAGTCGTGCCGCTGGCCCCCGCGTGCGGCTGGGATGCAGGGAGAGAGTCTATGCCGCGCGCATATAATAGCGGCGGCCATTGACAGAAGGGGGTGGAGCTTATAGGCCCTCTTCATCCTTCACTGCTGGGCTCGTTTGGCGTGCTCTGAGAGGGAGTGACGCTTCAGTAGAGCTAGAGCGGATCGGAGGGGAGAAGACTGAGCTTCTACAGGGGGTCTGTAATTACAGTAAGGTAGTTCACTACCTTCTGTTTTTTTTTATTGATTCTGCTCCTCCCTTATATTGCACTGTCTGCCCCTGTTACTGAGCTGCATTATTATTGAAATTCTGCTCCTCCTATACTGCTCTGTCTGCATCCTGAGTAGCATTATTATTGAAATTCTGCTCCTCCCTTATTGCTCTATCTGCACCCATACTTGAGTAGCATTATTATTGAAATTCTGCTTCTCCCTATACTCCTTTTGCACTACTGAGTTGTATGTGGTGTCTGTCTGTGAGTAAATGATGACATCCAGAACAGAAAAAGCTGCTTCACAAAAGCTGTTTGCCTGCAGTAAGTGCAGGAAAAAATTTACCCATGCTCGCTCCGAAGAGTCTTCCCTGTGCGAGACGTGTGAAGCAGAGAGTGCTAGCACGCAGTCTGTCACTCCCTCCTTCATAAATAGTTTGGCAGGGGTCATGGCGGATCTTTCTTCTGAATTAGCCGCTTCCTGTAGGGAACGGGAGGCCGCCAGAGATCTACCTAGCACATCTCACCCTTCTTTTCTAGCAATAGAACCAGCGTGGGCTCATAATTTATTCCGCTCGGTTAATAGCCTTGCTCAGGTTATGGGTTCTGCGTCTAAAGCTCCTGAAGCTACGGTAGGTCGCTCATCTAAGAAGAGGGCTCTTCCGGAGCTTCTCCAGTCGGATGAGGACTCGGCAGCGGATCACATGTCTCAGGAGGAAGGGGAGATGCTGTACGAATCAGACGTAGAGACTTACTCACAAGAACCTGAGGCAATGCAAGGTATTGATTCACTCATCCTAGCGGTCAGGGAAGTTCTTAAGATTTCTGGCCCGGAAACTCCAGAATCGTTAGAAGACTCCTTGTTTGCCAGGTCACAGAAGATTGCTGTCACATTCCCTGTTTCTCTCCAGTTGGACGAACAGATGACGGCAGCTTGGCAGAATCCGGACCGTAAATTCCAGATTCCTAAGCGTTTTTCTCTCTTTACCCATTTCCTGCCGAAAATAGAAAGAGGTGGGAGACCCCGCGACCTGTGGATTCTTCGGTTTCTCGGTTGTCAAAGAAGACCACGTTACCGGTTCCAGGAACTACTACATTGAAGGAAACCTCAGAGCGGAGATTAGAAACCACTTTGAAATCCATTTATACGGCTGCAGGTGCTCTTCTCCGGCCGACCTTGGAGGTTCGTCTTCAGCGGGGCGAGGAGGCCGTGCTAGAGGACATCAAGCGACTAATGCCCGCCGTCCAGATCCCAAGCCAGCAGACAAGCCTGTGGCATGACGGGCTCCCATCCCATCTCGGAGATCCGAAGGTGGGGGCTCGCCTCCAGCGTTTCTCGGAGGTTTGGAGATGGACTTCTCCAGACACTTGGGTTCGGAATCTGGTATCTCAGGGATACAATATCGAGTTCGCTTTCACTCCTCCTGTGCGTTATTTTACAACAGGTTTGCCCGTCGATCCCTTGAAGCAACTAATTTTGCGTCAAGCGATCGAGAAACTTTTGCTGGCCGAGGTTCTGGTGGCGGTTCCCACTGCACAAAGACAACAAGGGTTTACTCAAACCTTTTTGTGGTTCCGAAACCGGATGGGTCAGTCTGACCCATTCTGAATCTGAAATCCTTGAACCAGTATCTTTCATTTCACAGGTTCAAAATGGAGTCTCTCCATTCTGTCATTGCGGGACTAGAGGCAGGAGAGTTTCTGGTGTCGATAGATATCAAGGACGCCTATCTGCATGTCCCAATTTGGGTTCCTCACCAGGCTTTCCTCAGATTTGCCATCAAGGAAGCTCATTACCAGTTTCAGGCCCTGCCGTTCGGTCTCTCGTCAGCTCCCAGGGTATTCACCAAGGTGATGGCCGTCATGGTATCTCACTTGCGCTCTCGGGGGGTGACGATAGTTCCGTACCTAGATGATTACTCATCAAGGCTCCAACGGCAGAAGTCCTTTTACACCAAGTGTCCCTTACACATCAGATTCTCATTCAACACGGATGGATTGTGAACTTCCAGAAGTCTCAGTTGATGCCGTCCCAGAGACTTCAGTTAGTAGGAATGATTCTAGACACTGTTCTGCTTCGTGTATTCTTGCCAAGGGACAAGGCCATAGCCATACAGGAGCTGGTTCGTTTGGTGCTCAGACCCAGGAAAGTGTCTGTGCATCTTTGCATCCGTCTCCTGGGAAAAATGGTGGCTTCCTTCGAGGCCATCCAATTCGGCAGATTTCACTCCAGAATTTTTCAACTGGATCTTCTGTCTCAATGGTCCGGGTCCCACCTACAGATGCATCGGCTGGTGCGTCTGTCTCCCCGGACCCGCATATCCTTGCTCTGGTGGCTTCGGACGGAGCATCTGTTAGCTGGTCGGCGCTTCGGAATTTGGAATTGGACCTTGGTCACCACGGACGCCAGCCTCCGCGGGTGGGGAGCTGTGGTTCTGGGCAGTCACTTCCAGGGGTTTTGGTCGCAGCAGGAATCCCTCTTACCAATCAATGTTCTCGAACTGCGGGCAGTCTACAGAGCTTTGATACAGGCTGCTCCTCTGTTACGAGGACTTCCGGTTTGGATACAATCCGACAACACCACTGCAGTGGCATACATAAATCGCCAAGGAGGAACCCACAGCCGTCTGGCAATGAGAGAAGCCAGTCACATCCTTCTGTGGGTAGAAAGACAAGTAGAGGTAATTTCCGCAGTGTTTATATCGGGAGTCGACAACTGGGAAGCGGACTACCTCAGTCGTCAGGATCTTCATCCCGGGGAGTGGTCCCTTCATCCCGAGGTCTTTCATCAACTGGTTTGCAGATGGGTTAAATCACAGACCTGATGGCATCACGGATAAGTCATCAACTACCCCTTTACTGCTCCAGGACTATGGATCCGGCAGCTGTGGGAGCAGATGCTTTACTGATCCCTTGGCCGTACAACCTTGTGTATCTGTTCCCACCGTTTCCGCTTCTCCCTCGGATTCTCAAGCGGATCAAACGAGAGTCGTCCACCGTCATCCTAGTGGCTCCGGATTGGCCTCGTTGGGTTTGGTACTCCGATCTATTATTCCTTCTGGCAGACGAACCTTGGCCTCTTCCGCTACGATCGGACTTTCTACAGCAGGGTCCATGTGTGTACCCAGATTTACGGCGGCTTCGTTTAACGGCGTGGCTATTGAGACCGCCATACTAAGAAGCCATGGTGTTCCTAGGTCAGTCATTCCTACCATGTTTAGGGCTAGAAAACCGGTAACATCAGCGCATTATCATCGCATTTGGAGGGCTTATATCTCCTGGTGTGAGGGTCGTGGATCTTCCACTTCCTCTTTTCATTTACCGCGTCTTCTTCTTTTTCTTCAAAAAGGCCTTGATGCGGGCCTACGCTTGGGATCGCTTAAAGTGCAGATTTCTGCTCTTTCTATTTTTTTCCAGCGTCGCCTAGCTCTGATTCCGGAGGTTCAGACCTTTTTTCAAGGGGTACTTAGAATTCAGCCCCCCTTTGTTCCACCCATGGCTCCTTGGGACCTGAATCTTGTTTTATCTTTTCTTCAGTCATCCACCTTTGAGCCTTTGCAGGATGTGGAATTGAAGTATTTGACTTGGAAGATGATCCTTTTATTGGCCCTGGCTTCGGCCAGACGAGTGTCTGAACTTGGAGCCTTGTCCTGCCGTTTTCCTTACTTGATTTTTCACGAAGATCGGGCGGAACTTCGTACTCGCCCTTCCTTTTTGCCCAAGGTGGTCTCGGGTTTTCATCTGAATCAGCCAGTTGTAGTCCCCGCGTTGTCGGACTCTTCCAGGGATTCTCACTCCTTGGATGTGGTTCGGGCACTTCGCATTTATGTGGCCCGTACTGAAGGACTACGTAAATCAGAGGCTCTGTTCATCCTTTATGATGCCAATCGGCGTGGCTGGCCTGCGTCTAAGCAGACTTTGGCCAGGTGGATTCGTCTGACTATTCGTCAGGCATATGTTGCTTCTGCTCGACCACCGCCGGTATCCATTTCTGCGCATTCTACGTGCTCTGTGGGTACTTCTTGGGTGGCACATAGAGGTGTCTCGGCTTCACAGCTTTGTAGAGCAGCTACGTGGTCTTCGGTTCATACTTTGTACGTTTCTACAGATTTGACACTTTTGCGGCTTCTGCTTCAAATTTTGGTCGCAGTGTCTTTCGGGGGGGTTCAGCACTCTCCCCCCCAGGAGGGTAGCTTTGGGACGTCCCCACTGTCATGAAGCTCCAGTGTCCCCTAGTGGATGAAGGAGAAAACAGGATTTTGGTACTTACCGTTAAATCCATTTCTCCGATTCCACAGGGGACACTGGACGCCCACCCAGTGCTTCTTGCCTGTTATCAATTACTTGTTCTGCTTCAGTTCTGTTGCAGTTTGGTCTGTTTTTGTTGTGTGACTGTTTATCCCTGCAGCCTGCTGTGTTCTTGCAGTGTGTCAGTATGTTGGATTGTTTCTTTCCTGTTCTCCTTCTCTGTTCTTCAGTCTGTTTTCCGTCTCCTCTCGGGCTCAGTTCTTTAAAACTGAGGCTGATGGGGCATAGAGGGGGAGGAGCCAGTCACACTTGTAGATTTTTAAAGTGCCAGGCTCAACTCAACCCACCGTCTATACCCCACTGTCATGAAACTCCAGTGTCCCCTGTGGAATCGGAGAAATGGATTTAACGGTAAGTACCAAAATCCTGTTTTTATTATTGTTTACTAGTATCTTAAATACACTATGATTATAACTCCTGTAACTGCAATACTATGTTTAATCTACCTCCATACCATATGGAATGTCTTGTATCTTATAATCCCTCATGATTGCAAACTTTTCTTTGTCTCAATAAAAAAATATTGATATAGAAATGTGTACATAGGGCCTGATTTAGATATGTACGTTTAGCCGATGATGAACGTACATCTCCGATGTTTAGGGGTCTGCTTCTGCAAATTCAAAACTCATTAAAACTCTGTATTGTTGTTGAAGGGGCTAGGAATTGAATACAATAATAATTTTGGGAAAAATGTGTTGTGCAATTCTGTTGTAAAATTGGTAGAGATGAGTGGTTCGGTTCTGGCTCGGATCTTCCCGTCAAGTTCGGATCTCAGAACACGACAAAAGTAATCTTTCACAGAATCTGTGGAACATTCTACTACAAGCTATAATCTTTTCAAAAGTAGGCAAGTATGATCTAGCCTCAATGCGCCATGTGGCACGAGATGCCTTGCACGAGTGAGCTGCGACGAGTGGTGTAGCAATTTTTTGCATCCTTCATTCGAAACTGCGTCTTAGTCGCAATACGATACAAAGAAAATGCTTAAAGAGACTGCACTGATTAATTTGATATGCAACACTTGTATAATAAGTCTGAATCTGTAGAATGGAACTTGGGGCCTAATTCAGAGATGTACGCTAACCCGATGGTAAGCATACATCTCCGATGTTTAGAGGTCTGTGCATGTGCAGAACGGGTCCTGCTATATCGCACACAGTCCTAGCATTTGGGGGGAGGAGCGGGGTGTGGCTGGCCACTGTTCCCGGAAATGGAGGCGTGTCGCCCCCGTTTTCCCGGAGGGACGAGGCCAGGGTCTGCGGCAGTTGACACAGATTTTCTGGCCTCTTAAGTGACCAGGTAAGCTTCAGGTTATGCAGCTTCAGCAATGGAACAACCATCACAACCATCAGTCGCGATGGTGATCTGAGGCAGTGTCTATGGATGCTGCACTCAGATCACAAAAGCAGCAAGGAGGTGTCTATTTTTTATCAAGACACCTCCTGCTGCATTTACATATTGTTGGACAGCTATCTGTCTCTGAATCAGGACTTTGGCATGAACAAAATCGCAGCAATTCGTATAAGAAAGATGCTCAACGCAAGCTGAGTCACACAGTACCTGGTGCCCCAAGAAGGGCTGTTTGGTGAGACTTTGGCAATAGTGTATGAGGACACATCTGTATCACCAGATGTTTAAGTCAAATTACACTCCTCTATCACAGTCTTTTAAAAATTACTTGGCTACCCGGCTGTCGGGATGCCAGCGCACCGATTACCGGTGCCAGAATGCCGACAGCAGTCAGAAACCCGGCACCAGAATGCCGTCAGCAGCCAGAAACCCGGCACCAGAATGCCGACAGCAGTCAGAAACCTGGCGCCAGGATCCCGACCTGGATCCCAACCGTATTAGGGTTATGGGGAGGGTTAGAGTTAGGACTAGGGTGAGGGTTAGGCTGTGGGGAAGGAGGGTTAGGCTGCAGGGGAGGGTTAGGACTAGGCTGCGGGAGGGTTAGGCTACTTTCCTTCAAGCATCGGGATTCTGTCTATTTGGATGCCACTGTCTGTTTTCTGACCACCGGGATCCCGTACCCAACCCAGTAGGCTTCCCTCTGTATTTCATGGTTTGGAAGGATCTACTTTAGAAAAATTAATAGTTTTTCCAGGCTTCTACTTATTTCAGACCAATTGCTGTACTTGTTTCAGATCAATTGCTGTACCAACCCCCTTTCACCGGGTGTCACAACTCCCGGATGGTTATGGATGCGGCCCGTATTAGGGAGTCGGCTAGATCTAAGCCTGAGGTGCGGAGTCTAATGTGCCGGTGGTGTTCACCAGGGACCCTCGCAAGAAGGTATGGGCTTGGCTGCGTCCGACACACAGGTCGCGGCCTTCAGGATAGGTTCCCTTATACAGTTGCTGGTAAACTCTGGATGAAGCGGAGAAGACGTATAGCTTAGTCGACAGGCCGGGTCAGAACCAAACGGACTTAGACGGTACCAGGGAGCAGGCGTAAAAAAGTCACAGGGAATAGCCAAAGTCAAAACCAGATATCAGATGCAGTACCAGGGGTCAGGTGAAATCAGGGTCACAAACGAAGCCAAGGTCAGGAACAGGTAACGGAGTATCACAGGAATGCTAGAGTCTGGTAAATGAGCCTGATAGCAGTGGTGGCACTAGAGACCCCTCCTGGGGCTGAGGCACTGGAGACCCCTCCTGGGGCTGAAACACTGGAGACCCCTCCTGGGGCCAAGGCACTGGACACCCCTCCTGGGGCTACTGGACACCCCTCCTGGGGCTGAGGCACTGGACACCCCTCCTGGGGCTGAGGCACTGGAGACCCCTCCTGGGGCTGGCAACTCAGGCACCTTCTCTGGGGTTGGCAACTCAGACACCTTCTCTGGGTTGGCAACTCAGACACCTTCTCTGGGGTTGGCAACTCAGACACCTTCTCTGGGGTTGGCAACTCAGACACCTTCTCTGGGGTTGGCAACTCAGACACCTTCTCTGGGGTTGGCAACTCAGACACCTTCTCTGGGGTTGGCAACTCAGACATTTCTCCTGGAGCTGGAGGCTCACATGCCCTTCCTGGAGCTGTAAAATCAGACAACTCTCCTGGGGTTACAAAGTCAGATGCCCTTCCTAGGGCTACAGAATCAGATGCCCTCTCTGGGGCTACAAAGTCAGATGCCCTTACTAGGGCTACAGAATCTGATGCCCCCTCTGGGGCTACAAAGTCAGATGCCCCCCTGGCGCTAAATAATTGGATGCCCCCTCTGGGGCTGGAAAGTCTGATGTTCCCACTGGGGCTAGTAAGTCAGATACCCCTTCCAAGGCTGGCACATTGATCACTGCTTTTGAGGCTGAAACATCAGCTGACCCTACTGGGGTTAGAACATCGGATACCCCTCCTGGGGTTGAACAGTCGAACACATCTCTTGATATATCTCTTGTGGCTGAAACAAAGGATTCCCCTGCTGGAACTGAACCATTGGATACCCCTGCTTGTACTGGAACATCAGATACCCTTATTGGAGGTGAAACATCAGATACCCGTACTGGGGCTGGAACATCAAATCCCTCTCTTGCAGCTGGAACATTGGATACCCCCATTGGGCTTGGAATATTGGACACCCTGCTTAAATGTAGAACATCGGATACCCCTGCTAGGGTCTGAACATCGAATACTCCTTCTGGAGTCTGAGCATTGGATACCCTTGTTGGATTTGAAGTATCGAATACCCCGACTGGCGCTGAAACATCAAATATCTCTGCTTGGACTGAAGCATCGGATACCCTTGCTGAGATCTGGACATCGGATACTCCTTCCGGGGTTTGAATATCGGATACTCCTCCTGAGACTGCAGAAACTGACTTCTCAATGACTTTAGGAGATTTTAACACTCTCTTTTGATTTCCAGAGCTGGAATTGGGTGCTCTTGTCACAGGACCCCAATCTTGAACTGAAGTTCCTTTTTGGGCAACTTCCTCAGCACTCCTATTTGGAGTAGTGGAAACTGGAACTGAAGGTGACCATCTAGATAGTTCGTTGGCATTAACGCTGTGACACAGAGACTTGTCACCCTTCCTTGATTTACAGAGAGAACAGTCTTTTATAAAATGATCTGGACCGCCACAATAAAGACACAGTTGAAATTCCTTGCGCCGCTGACGTTCAGCTTCTGACAGCTTGGGCCTAGGGAAACTCTGATATTTATCCCTTTTCTGTACAGAGGAGGAGGCCACAGTCTTTAAGGCTCCCAAATCAACAAACTCCTTGGCTTTATTATACTGAGTTTGGGTTTTGTCAGAATCAGGAGAAATTAATTCTGGTAGAATCAGCATAATGTTGGTTAAAAGCTTTTGCAGCTGCTCTAGCATTTGCTGAAATAGGCCCTCATTCAGAGCCGCACGCAAGCGGGCGCACGTACGTTAGGCGTACGTACAAAAATATTTAAATTCAATGGCTCGCTCGTATTTTCGTTCGCATCTAAAATTCCTCCCTAAACTCTGACGACCCCTCCTCTAACTAACGAGCGTACGAAATAGCGAGCGTACATCCCCGAAATGGCTTGAAAGGAACGCACGCACAAGTATAAACAGGAAGTGGCCTTGTCAGATGTCGATTACCTGCTCCTTTATTCTGCCTACCTCCATCAATCGTATCATGCCAATCAATGTATCAATTAGCTTAATTGTTTTTTTTTTTTCAACACAATGCAAGAAACTTTACTCTTGTCTGTGTTTGTGTTTACCCGCAGAATACGTACGGATGAAACATTCGCTTTTATTGTTTAAAAAACATGTGAACCACAATTAAACAATTGTACTATTGCTGTGTATCCCCGCATATTTCCCTGGGTTCATTTCTTTATTTAAATTTGCTTACGCATGTCACTGCATCAAGCCTATCCTAACTCTCCAGAGATTTCTGGCCCTGTCGAACACATGACTCATACACTAACCAATAAAATTGCTCCTGTTAATTTCCAAAATACATTAGCCAATCAGAAAATTTTTTACACACTTTATCAAAAATGATTTTTAAGAAAAACACCATTGCCATCATGAGAGCCTCCGCATTCACCAGGCGTGAGCTGCTGGTGCTTACGGAGGTCATGGATCGCCGGATCACCAGCCAGCCAGAACCCATGACCAACCGGCAGAAGCGCTCCGCGTATGCGGAGGTACGGTCCCGCCTGCGGTCCTTCGGATCACGCCGCAACATCGGGCAGCTGGAGCGCAGGTGGTCCGACCTGCAACGGCGAACGCCCGCTTGCTGGCATGCTTTCGCATGCAGATCCTGGCAAGTAAGTGTTATGTATTGTGGTTTTAATGTTTGTGTTTGTGGGGCAAACTGCGTGTGCATGTTTTCCTGTCTGTTCTATTTATTATTTGTACTCATATCTGCGTGTGCATGTTTTCCTGTCTGTTCTATTTATTATTTGTACTCATATCTGCGTGTGCATGTTTTCCTGTCTGTTCTATTTATTATTTGTACTCATATCTGCGTGTGCATGTTTTCCTGTCTGTTCTATTTATTATTTGTACTCATATCTGCGTCTGCATGTTTTCCTGTCTGTTCTATTTATTATTTGTACTCATATCTGCGTCTGCATGTTTTCCTGTCTGTTCTATTTATTATTTGTACTCATATCTGCGTCTGCATGTTTTCCTGTCTGTTCTATTTATTATTTGTACTCATATCTGCGTCTGCATGTTTTCCTGTCTGTTCTATTTATTATTTGTACTCATATCTGCGTCTGCATGTTTTCCTGTCTGTTCTATTTATTATTTGTACTCATATCTGCGTGTGCATGTTTTCCTGTCTGTTCTATTTATTATTTGTACTCATATCTGCGTGTGCATGTTTTCCTGTCTGTTCTATTTATTATTTGTACTCATATCTGCGTCTGCATGTTTTCCTGTCTGTTCTATTTATTATTTGTACTCATATCTGCGTCTGCATGTTTTCCTGTCTGTTCTATTTATTATTTGTACTCATATCTGCGTCTGCATGTTTTCCTGTCTGTTCT
Source organism: Taudactylus pleione (assembly GCA_031769625.1). Lineage (NCBI taxonomy): Eukaryota > Metazoa > Chordata > Amphibia > Anura > Myobatrachidae > Taudactylus > Taudactylus pleione. The sequence goes on along the minus strand of JAUIMM010000153.1, from coordinate 33,001,749 downwards.
ATTTATTATTTGTACTCATATCTGCGTCTGCATGTTTTCCCTCTTTTTATGAATTTTTAATTCTACTGCTATTTTTTTTGGTTTTATTTATTTATTTATTTATTTTTTTTGTTTGTTTGCCCGGATTTGTCCATAAACTAAACGCAATGTATTTGACATATTTTAGGGGGACAGCCAAGACTCCGCCGTCAACGTCGGCGTTCCCGCCCACTCTCCCCAACCCCCAGCCAACACTCCACCCCAAATCTTTCGCCTATTCCCCACTCCTCCCCATCCTTCCCAGACCCTCTCCCGGAAATGTCGGGCCTCCTTCCCCTCCGTCCCACTTCCCCCTCTCCTCCACCCACCCCTCTTCCAATTACCCCCTCCCCGGAGTCCAGCATAACTCCGCCCCATTCTTTGGGGAATGACGGATCCTCCGAGGAGGATCATGGAGGTTTTGCCGGAGCTCCCGATTTGTTTCCCGGTATGTTTTTTATTATTTTTTTTTAAACCACAAACTGTTTGTATGTAATCATGTGTCGTGCCTTTCTTCGTGTTTTTGTGGCTTGACTTTTGTTGATTGTGAAGGTTTGCCTTTACCTCTTCCTGGTGATTTAAGCATACACATATCATACCTGTGGGAATTTGTACCTAGGCCTTGTATTTTTGCCAGCCCACCCTTTTTATTTATGTTTTTGGGTTTAGGAGTGATTTGTTTTTTTTTTAATGTTTTTCTGTGGAGTCCCTATTGTTGTATTAACCCACACACTTTTCTCACCCACAGAGGAACAGAGGCGTCGGCAAGAGGTGGCGGATGTTGTGGGGCAGATGCGCCACCATGTAATCGGCCTTCTGGTGGCCCTCGACCGGCTGTCTGGCCTCCTTCGGCATTAGTTGTTTTTTTTTTGTTGTATTTGCCAAATAAATTTTTAAAGACAAATATACGTTGTGGCTCATTTTTAAAAACCAAAAGCAAGATAGTTTAGCCTGACATAAGTTCCTGCAAGGATTTCCCTTTTTTAAAAGTTAGATTGTGTTTTGTCTTTGTATGTCAAACAGACACCAGAAACACATAACAGTAACAATGTAATTTCCCTTTTTGGGTGTAGTGTCAATTTCAGATTTCTACATTTTCCAGGTTCCTACTTGGTGCGCAAGCTGCTTAGGCCAATCTTACAAATCCCAAGGTTGGGCCAGGCTTCCTTTTGGTGTGGATTGGAAAGCTGAAAACATATTTCAGTTTTGCTCAGCTGGCGTCAGTACTGGTTTACCCCTTAGTCAAATGTAACTTGTGTTAACCTGGTTACACTTGCTGTTAACGTCCCAAAAAAGGAAGACCATTTCACTCTTCAAACATTTATTCACCACATAACAGAGAAAACAAAGTGGTCACTCCCAAAAAAAATACACAGTGATAAATTCAAATACAACACATACCAAGAAAAAAATAAATAAAAACACAAAATCAAGAACTGGTTGACGAAGGACCATGCCAACATGATTCCACAAACATGGCGTTGCGATATGGGTTCCAGAATATATGCCCAAAAGGACCAGATCCAGGTTTGGTAAGGGTAGCAGGAAGTAGTGAGCGTTGGAGTGCCAAAGATTATGTGAACAAACAGAAGATGGTGAGAAAATTAAAAAAAAATTAGATGTTTGCCAAAAAAAAAAAACACATTAGGTATAAACACTGGAGTTTTGAACAAACTTACCTAAAAAATCTGGCCACCACATCATCGCATATGGCCCCCCCACATACTGACCTTCGACCAACCTCGGGGGGGCCATCCTCAGGTAAGGCATCCTCTGGCTGCATTGGGACACCACTCCTTATGGCAATGTTGTGAAATATCCCACACAAGACCACAATTTTAGACACCATATCCGGCACATACATGAGCTCGCCACCAGAGCGGTGGAGGCATCTGAATCGGCCTTTTAAAAGGCCGATACAGCGCTCCACCACTTGCCTGGTGGCTGTAAGTGCGGAATTATACGCACTTTGTGGCCCTGGTGTGGGAGCCAAATAAGGAGTGAGCAGCCAGGACATGCAAGGGTATCCACTGTCTCCTGTGAACAAAAATAGACCACATCAGGAACACTGTGTATCAAGCTTAACATTGTTATGTACTAAAGGTCTCCACTTACCCAGAAGCCACGCATCACCAGCTTGTAGGTTGGTTAATTTCTGCCATATCCCTGATTGCCGGATGACGAAGGAGTCATGTGCACTTCCTGGTAATTTAGCATTCAGGGACAGGATCTGGAGGGAGGCATCACATACCACCATTACATTCAGGGAGTGATAGTGTTTCCTGTTTCTAAATATTGCCTCCAGCCGTGCTGGAGGCTGAAGTGGTATGTGAGTACCATCCACAACCCCTATGATGTGTGGGAAGCCAGCTATTTGGTAAAAATTGGCCTTGGCCACACTAAGGGCACCCATATCCAAAGGCATTTTAATAAAATGATGGAGGTGCTTGAAAAGTGCCTCCATCACTGCCCTCAGGATCCGGGAAAAGGAGGATTGGGAGATGCCCGCCACTATTCCCACCGTTGTTTGAAACGATCCTGAGGCACAGAAATGTAACACCGCCATAAATTGCGTCAGTGGTGGTATTGCTGTTGGACTGTCAATTTGCCGCTCAAGATCACTTTCTATTAATGAGAGAGTGTCTATGATGATTTTGGGAGGTAGACGGTAGCGTCTTAAAACCTCATCATCGGGCATTCCAAAAAGGGTGACACATGTTCGAAATATCTGGGGCCTTGCATGCCTACGATGCCTACGCCTGGGACGAGTTTGAGGTTGGTCGTCTTCCGGGAGCAGGGCCAGAACAATTCGCCCCAGATCTACCTGAAATTCAAAGTTTACAATGTAAGGCTTTTGACCCACCCCAAAAGTAAGAAAAAACAACTTAGCTTTCTGATACCATCCATAGCTGCTTACATGCTGGGGTATTGTCATGATACGTATAAACTGTAAAAAAGGCAACAATGAGACTTCAAAAATTTAGAGGGTGTTTTTTTTGTTTAAAAATTGTTGCAAGCCAACACAGAAAATAGCGGAAAAACACATTTGGCCATCGATGAAAACTACATTGCACACCGTACGTCAAATAGGGTTCAAATGGACCCAAAAAATGGAAAAGGGAAAAGCAAAACTGGATTATATGATGAATAAGCCGTCAAAAATGCGGTAAATTATTCGCAAATGCAAGTCACTACACCAACAGTCAAAAATGCGGTAAATTATTCGCAAATGCAAGTCACTATACCAACAGTCAAAAATGCAGTAATTCATTCGCAAATGCAAGGCGCTACACCAACAGTCAAAAATGCGGTAAATTATTCGCAAATGCAAGTCACTACACCAACAGTCAAAAATGCGGTAAATTATTCGCAAATGCAAGTCACTACACCAACAGTCAAAAATGCGGTAAATTATTCGCAAATGCAAGTCACTACACCAACAGTCAAAAATGCAGTAATTCATTCGCAAATGCAAGGCGCTACACCAACAGTCAAAAATGCCGTAATTCATTCGCAAATGCAAGACAAAAAATGGACTTACCCAACTCGAATATATAAGATGTCCTCAAAAAACTTCTTTGGGTCCGAAAACAAAAAAAAACTAAAAAAGATGAAATGAGTGTTAAACAAATTAACTAACCACAAAACAGAAGAATACACCAATTGGCCACAAATTTGAATGCACAAAACTTACCAAATCAGGAAAGGATGTTGAAAAAATGAAAAAAATGCGAACGGAAAAACCAAAGAAATGTAGCAAAAACAAACAAAAAAACAACTCTCCAAAATCCTCCAAACGCAACCAACCAACCAAATCCAAACCACTTAACCGACAACACTCCAACAACCCCACCTCGAATCCACACACACCAAGCCATAAATAGTGTTTATTTTCCCGCACAAATTAAGGATGAATCATAGGGACGCACAATCAATGATGCGGCCGCAAACTAACGACGCATGTATAAATACGTCACGAAATCACATAGAATTTCTGGATGATTTCATGCTGGAAGCAGAGACATGGCTTCAAACCAGGGAAACAATGGTCAAAATTGCGGCGGTAAGGCCTTCATGCATTTTGTGTCAATGAGTATTTTAAAACATAATATTGTGCAAGTTGTGAAGTGGCTAAATCTGCATATTTACCCAAATAGGTGAGGAGGATGACATGGAAGAGACTGCTGGCCCCAGTCAACCCGCCAAAGCTGCAAAAAAAAAAAGGCAGCCACATTTCACAAGCAAGGAGATGGAGGTTTTGATCCAGAAGTGCGTTGACATCCTGCCCCAGGCAGCCAGGAATATGAGCCAAAGCCAGAAGTGGAGAATGTGGGAGGAGGTCGCCGTTGCTGTCAATAGGGTGGGTGATTATGTCCGTCTAGCCCGGGATGTCAAACGGCGGTAAGTAAACACTTTCCCATCCTATAAACAAACCCCATTGTAAAAAAAAGGATAATGGTTCCAAATTCATTCCACAGATGGGCAGACTTCAAATATCGTCTAAAACAAAAACTTGCCGACAGGGCTAGGCATGCAAGGGGGACAGGTGGGGGTCCCACCCCTGTGTCATTGGAGTTGACAGACTTAGAAGAGATGGCACAGGGGTGTGTGCAGGCTGTGGAGGTGTTTGGCGTGTCCAACATGGATACGGACATGCCAGACTTTGCGGCTCCTCATGTTGGCCAAGGTAAGTCTTGTGATGTCACCAACTCAGAAATGCTATTGTGCCAATATGTAGATTCTAATGTGAGTCTTTTCTCCAATTTCCTAACAGAGACAGAGGCGGATGAGTCTGCTCCAGAGGGGAGCCTTGGCCGCAGAATTTCTGCTGACTCTGCAGGGGAGGAACCAGTACATCCGCCTGAGGACCCTGCAGAAGCCAGTCCAGGGCGTGCCCCCTCGCAGGCAGTGGGCCTCCTCACAGAACTCAATTTTAAATCGGATTGCCATACGGAGATTCTGCAGAGGATGGACGCCAGTCTGATACGGGTGGCTGAGGCCCTGGAGCAAAATGCTGCGGCCAACGTGACCATTGCTCAGGCCCTGGCGGAAAATACCAGGGCCAACATCCGCATCGCCGATGCCCTGGAGCAGCTCGTTCGCCAGCACATGGTGGAGCCGACCTCCCTTCCTGCCGGAACATCCAGATCCTCTACCTCTGGCACAACATCAGGCAATCCTCCAAATGTGCCTAGCCCTGTGCCTAGTCCAGAGGCCACAACATCTGCCTCTGGACAGGCCAGCCCGATGGCATCCCGGACCCGGTCTGGCGCCCACCCTCACCCAGCCAAACGGGCGAGAAAACGGTGACAGCAATGGCGACTTTTCCCACTTTCCTTCTGTGCTTGGCTCATATTCCTTTCTGGTCAAAACTTCCCTCTCCTTTCTTGTGAAATGTTTTTAAATTTTGTATTTACGCTTATGTTAGTAGTTATGTTTTTTTTTTTTTTTTATCAAATATCTTGGCCACAAAAAAAGGCAATACAATATTATGCCAATTTGTTTGTGTGTAAACAATAAATTAAAAACAAAACACTGACATTGTATTGTGACATTATTGTACAAATGGGTTACATTTAATCCTGGCCTTAAACGCAAAAACTGACCCTCTTTTTTTAAAAAAAAGGCCTCTTTAAGGAACGTTTAAAAAAACACATAGCGATGCAAATTCCACAGTAAACAAAAAAAAAGGGGAGCTAATTAAAAGATGATGACATTATTGTTACAATAGGCCATAACCACCAAATTGTGGCCAAAATAAAAGCCCAAAAAAGTACGCTAATTGATTATGTAATCATGACATTAGCAGCTCTGATTTCCACCTGCGTACGCTTTTGTGCTATCCCAATAAACTGCTTTCCAAACACATACCAAGCCGGATTTCAATCCAACACTAATTACTTTACTGACCAGCCACGATTAATCGCTGCACCATCGTGGAGTCCCGGGACGGAGGAGAAGGCCATCACCAATGTGGTCGAGTAATCCTGACCCTAAGCTGTGCGAGCATTTTGAAGGGAAAGCGGATGTTTCAGTGACGTATGAGACGGTCCGAACACATTTGACGTTCGCATCTGCTAATGTATGTACGCCCCAAAAACGCCTCGCCACGCCTGCGTTTTTTCATCTCCACCCCCGTCAACACCCAAAAACGCCCTGTTCTGTCAATCACATTTGACATGTCACTTCCTGTACGCTATTTTAGGAACGAGAGAAAAAAAGCTCGCAATCTGCCGTACGCACATGCGCGGTGTAACACCGACGCATGCGCGGTTAGTCAACATCGGAACGCAACGAGCGTACTGTTGTTAACGTGCGGCTCTGAATGAGGGCCATAATTCCAAGTTGTGCAGGATTCAATTTACTTGATGACTGGTAGGTCTGTGAGCAATTGTGATAAGTGGTCCCTTTAACTGAATTGTGTAGGTGCAAGTTACCAGCAAAATCTTCAGCAGTGAGTGGAGGTATGCAGGGGTTAACTGTGTCTGAAAAAATCCTCTGAGAAGTCATGGTAAAACAATCAGCCAAATATTGTAGTATACCTGCTTGTGTCATCTCAAATCTTTTCACCACATTCATAAGACCCAGACTGGGGTCTGCCACTTGAGTCTGACCAGCAGCGTCCATATTTTCTGGCCTGAGCAATCTGTCACAACTCCCGGATGGTTATGGATGCAGCTCGTATTAGGGAGTTGGCTAGACCTAAGCCTGAGGCGCGGAGTCTAATGTGCCGGCGGTATTCACCAGGGACCCTCGCAAGAAGGTATGGGCTTGGCTGCGTCCAACACACAGGTCGTGGCCCTCAGGATAGTTTCCCTTATACAGGTGCTGGTAAACTCCGGATGATGCGGAAAAGACGTATAGCTTAGTCAACAGCCCGTGTCAGAACCAAACGGACTTAGACGGTACCAGGGAGCAGGCATAAACAGGTCACAGGGAATAGCCGAACTCAAAACCAGATATCACATGCAGTACCAGGGGTCAGGCGAAATCAGGGTCACAAACGAATCCAAGGTCAAGAACAGGTAATGGAGTATCACAGGAACGCTGGAGTATGGTAAATGAGCCTGATAGCAGTGGTGGTATTCTGCACAAAGGAGCCACAGGTTAGAACTGAACTCTAGGAAGCAACACTTTGCTCAGGCACCAGTGGGAGTTCTCACAGGGAATATGACTCTGCTGCAAGTCCCTGATAGGCTGCTGAGGTCAGCTGAGGCAGGAGCACTCTCACTGGAAGAATGCTATCAGCTGACATAGGGCCTGATTCAGAGCCGCTCGCTATTTGCGGTCGTTCGTTCCAAAACAAGGGGTGGCTATTCAAATGAACCGTTCGCTCATTGCGGTCTGTTCACGCCTCTAAGTCTGAACGAGCGAGCAAAACTTGCGGTTGTAATTTTGAAAAATACGCCCCCTGGCCGCTCGCACCATACGTCATGTCCGCTATTTATTAGATTAATCGAGTACATCGACCAGCGTATGAACTGCTCTCTATTCTTGTGGTTGGTTTTTCCTACCACTATATTGCGAGTAGTTCTGACTATAAAACAACCAGGTGACGTGGTCAATGACGCTGCTGTTTTAATTATGCACACCCTTAAAACGCCCGTTTTGACCTTTAAGCACGCCTGCGTTCTGATCTCCACTCCCCGTTATCAAGCCCCTTCCCCTGTTACCACCCACATATGCCTCATCCTGTCACTCAAAGTAGCAGGCATTCGCTATATAGCGAACAAACGATTTTCGGCCGCACTGACTGGTTCGCGCATGCATGTTACAATCCGTACGCATGCGCAGATGAGCGAACATCGGTCAGAACGAACGAGCGGCCGCTTACGAGCGGCTCTGAATCAGGCCCATAGTGCATGATGGTGATGTCACTGCATTGTTCCCGAACAAGGTCAGGCAGAAATCCTGACCTGCAGCAAATGGCAAGGTAAGTCACACAATTTGTGCAGAGTGTGACACCGGGCTATTCGATCGCTCTGTAGTGCATTTGCGTGGGTTGGGAAAAAGGGGTCGAGCTGTAGGACTAGTCTTGCCAAATCCACTGCCAATGGATACCTCGACCTACCCATCTTTGAAAGGTACTACCATACTACACAGTTTAGCCACATTGTGCTGGGTGTAAAAAATGGATGGGCATTGAGAGTTGGGTTCCTCCCTTGGCTTCCCCCAAAACTAAGACCAGCGTCTGTCCACGCATTTCCCTGAGTACGGTCCACTTTATCTCTCTGGGACAGGCTGAACATATGCAGGATAACATCGTAATTTTAAAGACATAAGACAAAAAAAAACAAATAGTGGAATAAAGTATCTGCATATGCAAAACGGGATGTAGTTAATAGACCGGCGGACTAAATGCCGCCAGTCTATATCCCGATACCAGAAGACCGGGAAGGGACAGAAGATAGGCATCGAAATAACGATGCTTATCTTCATCCCAACGCCGAAGGACGCCAGACCGTTCGAGGTGAGTCCGGCCATCTAGGGTGTGGGTGGGGGGTGGTTAGGGTTAGGCACCACCCCAGGAGTTTAGGGTTAGGCACCCCTAGGGAGGGTTGGGGGGGAGGGAGGAGGGTTAGGTGACTTAAATTACTGTACAATGGGCCTGATTCAGATATGTATGCAATGCCGATATTTACGCAGTTGAGCGATTATTGGCCGACTGTGCATGCGCCTTAGCACATGCGGATATTGAATTGCGTTCAAATGTAACTACATGTAGTGAGGATTTATTTGCAAATGATTGACAACCTTAGGCCGTTTTGTGGGAAGAATCAGGAAGTGGCGGCAAAAATGAACTTTTTGGAGCATATATCTGCCTACATCTGCGATCCCATACACAGAAAATATGGTGCCAGTCTCAGTTCCCATGGCCATTGGACATGACCATAGGTTTACTCAGATGGTCGATTATCGAAAGATATGCAACCACTGCTGCATGTTTGTACGCACTTGCTTGGATCTGTGAAGCTGCTGGTCTGCGTTATAATACATTTCCAGGCGGCTGCATGCATGAGCATTGTTTTGCACAGCAGTTGCATACGGGATGTATTAAACCAGTCACCACATAACTGCGTACCAGATGGAAGAAAATATTTTGCTTATCTGTTGCCTCATATATATGAAAAAAAAAACAATACTCTATTAATTATTCATTATAATATTTCAGAAGTGCTGTGTGATTTTTCTCTTAATAACGGTGGTAGTTTTGGCACCACAAATTGCCTTATATACATATGACTTTGACCATGGAATAATTTTAGGTGACAGATAAGGTGGCTTGCATACAATGAGTGTAATAGGTGCGGAGTTACGTGCGAGACTGCCCGATGTTTTAAAGTAGCAATTATTTAATAGGCAAAACCAGGTTTATTTTGCCTGTTAAATAACTGCTACTTTAAAACATCTGGCAGCCTCGCACGGGACTTGCCGATGTCAGAACTCTGCACCCTATTACATTTACCCCAATATATTAGAAACTGTTGAACTTCATTCAGTTCAGTTTCTAGATTTTACAGAGAATGGTGGGCAAAACCAAAAACAACCAGTGAACAGCAGTTCTGGGGCAAAAACACCTTGCTAAAGAGAGAGATCAAGGGGAATGGCCAGACTGGTTCAAGCTGGCAGGAAGGTACAGTAAGTGAAATAACAGCGGTATGCAAAATAACTCCAATGAAAATAATTTTGCAGTGGATGGATTACAGCAGCACGATGACACTGTCAGCTAGGAACACGAAACTGAGGCTACAATGACTTCAGGCTCATCAAAACTGGACTACTGGAGACAGGAAACAAACATTGACTGGTCTGACAAATCTTGATTTCTGCAGTGACATGCAGATGGCAGGATCAGAATTCGGGATAAAGAACATGGGATATACTTACTAAAGTGCGAGATTTTAGAAGTGGAGATGTTGCCAGGGTTGCCTACCCTCCCGATTTGGGCGGGAGCCTCCCGATAATCGGGTGCAGCTCCCGCCCCCCCGGAAAGGCAGGCAAGCCTCCCGGTGGCCGCCGATCCCCCCGATATCCTCCGCAATGTACTGCTAACCCCCGCTGCGAGGGCAGCCAGTGACGCGATTCGCGTCATTTTGGCCCCGCCCCCTGCCTCACAATGCCTGTATTATCGGCAAGTGACCCCGCCCCCGTGACGCCTACAAATGTCATGACCCGTCCGGACACGCCCCCTTTTTCGGCCATGCCCCCCGCTGCCCTGCCGATCTGGCTGCTCCCTCCCGGAAGGAGCAGCCAGAAAGTCGGCAACTATGGATGTTGCCCATAGCAACCAATAAGATTCTACTTAACATTTATCTAGTGCCTTCTAGAAGATAATAGACATCTCCACTTCTAAAAACCTGCATTTAGTAAATATACCCCCATGAATCCATTTATCCATCCATTGACATCTCCACTTGCTGATTTCCTGAGCACATGATCTGCTTTTCACTTTCTGCTTGCGAGTCACTAAATGATCATCGTATGAGGAAAAGCTTTATTTGTATATATTGTATTATGAATACCATTCAAGTGATAGCTGGTGCTGTTTGTTCCTAAATTAAATGATATGAAAAGGCATTTGATTTTCATTATTTTAGACATCTTGTAAAACTTTTAGTTCTGGAATAGCCACTTGGAATCATCAGTTGGCTTTTATTATAGATTTTTAAGAAACAAGCATTAAGTATTTTTCCACCAGACCCCTCCTGTGGCATTTAGTTATTTTAGCACAGTCCCTGCATACAAAGACACAGTGGCAGTGCCATTTGTGTCCACCTCTGAATCAGGATCAATGATGTGATTATCAGATATCTTACACATATTAGATATTATGATGAGAACTAACATCTGGAATCAGTTAAATAATATTTTTTTATTTCACTCTTGCTCCCCATGTGATATTATTAAGTTGCCGCTTAGCCCCAGCAGTTAGCTGCATGGTGATACAGTACAGCTTCGCCACCATAAGCCGTATCACATATTCAGCTGCTATATACAGTAACCAGTGTTGGATTCAGGGAGGAGGGGGGGGATCCGAGGCATGGGAAGGGGAGAGGAGCCAGGAGGGGAGAGAACTCGGAGGCTGGAGAGGAGGGAAGCCTGGCATGAGGGGAGTAGGAGAGGAGGCTGGCATGAGGGGAAAGGAGGCTGGCATGGAGAAAGAGGATTCAAAGGAGGCTGGCATGAGGGGAGAGGAGGCACGAGACAGGAGAGGAGACTAAGGAGTCGAGCGGAGGAAGGAGACTAATATCCCTTTTCTACCAAAATTCCGGGTCTGACCCGGAGTTGGAACAGAGTTCCTATCCGGATCAGACCCGAAATATAGCTGGCGCCGACTCGGGATACTCGGCGTGAAAGTGGACGCTTGGAGATGACGTCATCTCCAACCGCCACTGAAGCCAGACCAATCAGCCGGCTAGCAGCACACTCCAGGTCATCGTGACCCGGAGTGCGCTGTTTTCACTGCAGGGTTTCACGGGCTACGCCCGTGTTAAACCCTACTATCTACCTGGGTTGGATTGCCAGGTCACTTGACCCAGCGATCCAATCCTCTCCCCTTTTACACCAGGGAGCTGCCTGGGTTAACTCTGCAATAACCTGGGTTTTAGCTCCGGTGTAAAAGAGGTACTGTATTAGTGAAAGATGCAATACAGAAATAGAAACTTACTGAAGAGACGTAATACATACATATTATTCTACACAAAGATGTTCTTTTTATTCCTTAGGGGCATATTCAATTGGGGGCGAAGTTTAGCAAGGTAAAAAACCTTGCGCCCAATTTTGGATTATTGTGGGTATGTGCACTCCCGAATCCTACGTTATACAATTTTGTAACCATTGTCAGAAAATCAATCAGTTTTGAATTGAAAACCAGCTTGTAATGTGTTTTGAAAACAGTTTTTTTGGTTAGCACAAAACCGTACGCAGGTGGAAATCATAGCTGCTAATTTCAGGATTACACAATCAATTAGCGTACATTTTGTACGTTGCGGGGTTTTCATAGCTGAAAGCTCCGCAGCACGTAAAAAAAGAAAAAACTTGTCCGGGAGTCTCCGTGGCTCCTTGTGGCCTCCCCTCCATCTTGTCACTGGGGAAGGGGCTGCTGGGAGTCCCGGGGGCTGCTGGGAGGATCTTGGGACTGCTGGGAGGCACAAGGGCTGCTGAAAGATGTAGTTCTCCCAGCGGGCCAGTGCCGGCTATACACTCACATGGGGGAAGTCACTCACGCACACTCATGCACGTACTCACCCTGCTGCAAAAGACCCAGCTCCCGACGCTGGATGCAAAAGACACCACTTATGAAGGAGAGTAATTAAGGACTAATTAAGCTATTTGGAAACTTCCAATTGCTTAATTAGTCTTCAGGGAGGGTTTGCCGCTGGGGTCCCAGAGCAAGTTCTGCTGATTTTTCCTAAAATGAACGATTTTAGTAAAAGTCAGACTTGCTCTGGAGGTGCAAGAAAAAAGATGCTGTGATTTGTACAGAAGTCTCAGCGTCTAATTTTAATTCCCTTAATTTAATAGCAGAACCCCACAGTTGCAGGAAAAACCCTTTTTAACATATTCCGCCCGCAATTAGATTCCACCCTAAGGAGGGAAGAGGACTCAAGAAGGCAGGAGAGAGGAGACTCAGGACAAGGGGGTTAAGGCCCTCATTCAGAGCCGCTCGTTAGCGGCAGTACGCTCGTTCCGAGCGATGTTTGCACATCTGCGCATGCGTACGGTTTTTAGTACGCATGCGCGAACCAGTCAGTGCGGCCGAAAATCGTTTGTACGCTATATAGCGAGTGCCTGCTATTTTGAGTGACAGAATGAGGCGTATGTGGGTGGTAACAGGGGAAGGTGCTTGAAAATGGGGAGTGGAGATCCGAACGCAGGCGTGCTTAAAGGTCAAAACGGGCGTTTTATGGGTGTGTATATTTAAAACAGCAGCGTCAGTGACCACGTCACTTGGTTATTTTAGAGCCAGAACTGCTCGCAAATTTGTGGTAGCAAACACCAACCACAAGAATAGCGAGCAGTTCATACACTGGTCGATGTACTCGATTAATCTAATAAATAGCGGACATGACGTATGGTGCGAGCGGCCAGGGGGCGTTTTTAACAAATAAACGAGCGTATGTTTTGCTCGCTCGTTCAGACTTAGAGGTGTGAACAGACTGCAATGTGCGTACGGTTCATTTGAATAGCCACCCCTTGTTTTTAAACGAACGACCGCAAATAGCGAACGGCTCTGAATCAGGCCCTAAGTGTGCTACTGCAGAAAATAATAATAGGCTAGGCATTCTTTTTGTTTGTTTGTTTTTCACCGATGTAGGGCTTTTTTTCTGGAAAGGGGGACTGATATGTTCACTTATAGTTTTCTTTTAGAATAGATGTTCATTAATTCTATCTCTTTCAGAAACACCCGCCACTTTCCTGCGTTTAGACAAGCCCTGACAGAACTTAAAAGACGAGCTGCAGCAAGTTGTCAAGCCAGCAAAATCAGGTAGGACATTTTTCCTTTTGCAATAATCTTCTTTTAACTCTCTTTAGGGCCCCATTTATTAATGATCGCAATTGCAATGTGATCTGTGCATGACATTACCGCCCATGATCGCATTGCAACAAGAGGAGAGGGCCCGTGTGGAGACTCAGTGCGGGCCCTCTCGTCTCTCTTAAGGTGCCGCGGCGGGTGGTGCGGCAGTAGATTCTGGCTTAGTGCCAGAATCTACTGTGCATGTGCGGGTCTCCGGGATAATAGACCCTGTGCCGTTTTCACGGGGACAGCAGTACTGCGCATGTGCAAGTCACCAGGAAAATGGTCGCCGCTATTTTCCCAGTGACTTTTGCTGCTCTGCAATGCCGGTCCGGCGCTGGGAAGTAGCACTGCTGGAGACAACGGACAGGTAAGTATAAAGAGTTAATGGGTGCAGGGTGTGCGGTGTGGGCCCCCCTGGACCCAGGGGCCCGTGTGCACCGCACACCCTGCACCCATTATAGATACGACCCTGCATTGCAAGATGCGATCCTGCCACCAGAATGTATCATCTGGCACCCTGCTATATGCCTGGAGAGCTGCCAGGGCTACAGCGCAGTCACACTGACTGCACATGCATGACCGACATTGCCGGGGAGGGTTCCGGAGGAATCCTCCCCCAGCTAATTATGCAAAGCTACAGCGGCTAATGCTATCTTCAAATGGCGTTACCTACAGGGACCAATATTGTTTGTTGGTACATTTGGCAGCATCGCATCCCCCCTAAAAACGTATGGGGGATGCGGCTGCCAGTGGGAATAGAGGGATCTCAGCAAGTTTAGGAGATATCTGCTGCGGTCCCTCCTTCATATATCGGGGGGAATTGTAATGTTTGCGGTTAACCCCCGAAAACTGGTGTTTTCCGGGATATGGCTGCAAATATACAATGATGACTGGGACCCTTAATACAGTATAATTTTAGGCTAGGAGCACCTATCTAAAGAAGGCTGCATTAGATAAATTACCGCCGGACCTAAGCCCGGCGGATGAAATACCGACGCTGGAAGGCTGGCACATGAAGATCCTGACAGAGGTAGGTAAGACCCCTAACCCTCCCCTCTCCTCTCCCTAACCCTCCCTTAGGGGTGCCTAACCCTAACCTCCCCCAGGGGTGCCTAAACCTAACCCCCCTCCCCGCACTGTAAACCTAACCCTCTCAAGGGGAGCCTAAACCTAACCTCCCCCCGGGGGTGCCTGACGCTAACCCCCTCTTTTAGCCTGACCCTAACCCTAAAACCCCTCGGGAGTCCATAAAGCTAACCTCCCCCCCCCCACGGCTATCACCTCCCGACGCCGGGCTTGCCTAAGTCCGGTATGCCAGGCGTCGGGATTTAGGCGTGGGGCTAATGATAGGCGTCGGTATTTAGACGCCTATCAGTCCCATGCCAGGATTTCACTGTCGGGAAGCTGGCGGTCGGCATTTCGACCGCCGGCTTCCTGACTACATACCCAATAGATATTTGGGTTTTCTGTAACGGATTATCACACCTTTCACCGAGTAATGCAACGGGCCACCAAGGTCCAGTACCCATAGAGTTTTGCGCCTTTATTTTTATACGTTTATATATTCATAGTGGGTGTGTGACTTAGCCACTCACCCTTAGCTCCCCGCCACCAACACACATTCGATTACGGTGCCTCCCCTAATGGATGGATGGGCTGCATTATTATAAGGCTATGACTGTTGTATGGGAAGGTAAATATATAGTGCAATCCTGTTGTGCAGTGATTAGCTTTGCTGCCTCACAGCACTGAGATCATGGTTTCGTATCCCAGCAGGGCCTTATCGTTCCCCCCCGTGTTTGTGTGGGTCTCTTCCAGGTACTCCAGTTTCCTCCAACAATTGCTCTGGCCCTGCAAGAAGAATGTATACATATGTTTAAATATATAAATATTGAGGTTTAAGATGAGCAATAGTAATGTAGAAGTAATAAAATTACAATAACAAAAGAAAAGGTACAGGTAAGGAGGTTTCATCATTTATATGCGACAGTAACATTTTTGTAAACCTTTATATATATATATATATATATTATAAGGAGATTAAATAAAAGGCATGGATGGCATTGTGGTTAGCATTACTGCCTGAGCACTGAGGTTATGAATTCAAATCCCAGTCATGGCCCATCTGTGTGGAGTTTGTATGTCCTTGTTTTTGCGTTGGTTTCCTCCGTGTGCTCAAGTTTCAACCCACACTCCAAAAACATCCTGGTAGGTTAATTGGCTTCTGACAAAAATAAAAATGATAACCCTAGTGTATATTATTATTATTATTGTTTATTTATATGGCACCACAAGTGTTCCGCAGCACCTTACAAAGTATATAACCAAAAAAGTGACTTACAGTACAATACAATGCAGGACAAGGACATGGATAATATACATTGATACATTATTGACCATAAAACCCAAATAAGCAACAGAGCATAAGCAACCCAGTGTTAGGTGCCCTAGTGGGGAGTAACAAGTAGATGAAAATAAAGTAAGGAGAAGCACAAGAGGGTAGAGGGCCCTGCTAGTAAGAGCTTACATTCTAAAGGGGAAGTGTAGACAAACAGGTGAGACACAAATGGGGTAGACGGGGAGGAAGGCGCAAATAAAAATAATTTTTTTTACATAGCGCTTAGGACTCAAGGTCGCTTTAAAGGAGCAGACAGACAGGTGTGACACAGGTGGGGAAGACAGAGAGGAGGGAGCTGGAGCTTGCGGCAGACGACACCCTACCACAAGGGTCTCGTCGCAAGCCCGATGATCGCGACCATCACCTGACCACCCACAGCTTAGCGAGCGGCCAGGAGGCCAACTTAAAAAAAAAAAAGCGGCTGCCCTCATTCAGAGCGAGCGCTCGCTTTTTGCGAGCGGCTCTGAATGAGGTCCATAGTTTGCAAGCTCCGATGGAGGAGGAAATTATGTGAATTACTGAAATATTTCCTGTAGAGCGCTGCAGAATATGTGTGTGCTATATAAATAACTATTAATAAATGCTGTAAGCCTAAATGTAATCCTGTCAGTTTGTGCATGGTTTTCTACTCCATGAGATGATAACTAATGATGTGTCTGTGAATGCAGAGTGCAATTTAGACTATTGGAAAATATTTGATACTGCTTTAAATATTAGCTTATTTGACTGTGTCTTCAGTAGAGTGACCATACTGAACCTAAAAATCTAATTCTAAAACAATAACTTTGGTGCTATATTTGCCATCTGCTGGATGACTGATTAATGTTCTGATGGTTGAGTTCTACTACAATAATTTACAGCACTCATCCATGCCAATCTGGGCTATCATCCAAACCTTCCTGCAAACACTTCTGCCCCTGCTGCCATTACAAAAACAACAATTATGTGTTAGAAGAGATATTATGCCATGCTCACAATATTTCTATAAAAGGCCACAGACAATCACCATAAACTTGCATTAGCTTTAAAATTGGCAATGATGTTTGGCTCTCTATTCAAAATCTGAAAGTAAGCACACTACGTTTAAACTGAGGTTTTCAACTGTAGGTCCCTAAAATTTTGAACAGGTCAGTTTTTCATGTTGTTCTACTGAAATCATTGATTCTGAATTGATTTCCTGTTCATATTTTGCTTCCTTCAAGTTTTTCAAGTTGGTGGACAGGAAGAGTTTCTCAGGATTCATGCATGTTTTATATATTATCAGAAACCCAGCCAAGTACTATCCAGTGGACATTGTTGAGGAAAATATTATTAGAAATTGACTCTACTGCGCAAACCTTCAGTCACAAGTGACTGTAGATGCACATACATGATGCATGTAGATGCATGATGGCCAGCAAAACCTCACATGAGTCCATCTTTGCTCCTTTTGTCCTTTTCCTTTTTGGGCCTATAGATAGCCACAGGCGAAACTAGAGATCTGGGAATGGGTGGTCCCAGTTTTAGCACTGTGTCAGATAATGTGTTACTGTTTCTTGGAGAAAAAAATGATATCACATAATATATATATATATATATATATATACAATCAGGTCCATAAATATTGGGACATTGACAGAATTTTCAGATTTTGGCCTCTATTCACCACCACAATGGTTTTGAAATGAAACCAACAAGATGAGCTTTAACTGCAGACTTTCAGATTTAATATGAGGGTAATTACATCCAAATCAGGTGAACGGTATAGGAATTACAACAGTTTCAATATGTGCCTCCCACTTTTTAAGGGGCCAAAAGTAATGGGACTATCAACTCAAAAGCTATTTCATGGACAGGTGTGGGCTATTCCCTCGTTATTTCATTATCAATTAAGCAGGTAAAAGGTCTGGAGTTGATTCTAGGTGTGACATTTGCATTTGGAATCAGTTGCTGTCAACTCTCAATATGAGATCCAAAGAGCTGTCACTATCAGTGAAGCAAGCATCATTAGGCTGAAAAATCAAAACAAACACATCAGAGAGATAGCAAAAACATTAGGTGTGGCCAAATCAACTGTTTGGAACATTCTTAAAAAGAAAGAACGCACCGGAGAGCTCAGCAACACCAAAAGACCCGGAAGACCACGGAAAACAACTGTGGTGGATGACAAAAGAATTATTTCCCTGGTGAAGAAAAACCCCTTCACAACAGTTGGCCAAATCAAGAACACTCTCCAGGAGGTAGATGTATATGTGTCAAAGTCAACAATCAAGAGAAGACTTCACAAGAGTGACTATAGAGGGTTCACCACAAGATGCAAACCATTGGTGAGCTACAAAAACAGGAAGACCAGATTAGAGTTTGCCAAACAACATCTAAAAAAGCCATTACAGTTCTGGAACAACATCCTATTGACAGATGAGACAAAGATCAACTTGTACAAGAGTGATGGGAAGAGAAGAGAAGGAAAGGAACTGCTCATGATCCAAAACATACCATCTCATCAGTGAAGCATGGTGATGGTAGTGTCATGGCGTGGGCATGAATGGCTGCCAATGGAACTGGTTCCCTTGTATTTATTGATGATGTGACTGCTGACAAAAGCAGCAGAATGAATTCTGAAGTGTTTCGGGCAATATTATATGCTCATATTCAGTCAAATGCTTCAGAACTCATTGGACAGCGCTTCACAGTACAGATGGACAATGACCCGAAGCATACTGCAAAAGCAACCAAAGAGTTTTTTAAGGCTAAAAAGTGGAATGTTATGCAATGGCCATGTCAATCCCCTGACCTGAATCCGATTGAGCATGCATTTCACTTGATGAAGACAAAACTGAAGGGAAAATGCCCCAAGAACAAGCAGGAACTGAAGACATTTGCAGTAGAGGCCTGGCAGAGCATCACCAGGGATGAAACCCAGCGTCAGGGAGTGGCTATCTACATAGACACCGGGACTGCACCGGACCACCTATTAGCCCTTTTCGCCGATCCACTGAACGGCCACCCGCATTTGGACAAACCCGCTTCCCCCCACCGTCCGCCCACCTCCGTGCAGTAAGTTTGTCTTTTTTTGGGGTGGGGGGACACGGAACGTGACGTCATGACATCACATCGGGTCACTGAAACAGAAGAGCCACGTCGCCTGGGGGATAGGACTCCTAGCAGCAACAACAACGTAAGTGTGGTAGCTGAGTATTCTCACCACTAGGTATTGCAATGAGTCATACAGGTACTTTGACCCTCACCCTACTTGGCACTGCCGATTCACTGGCTGGCGCATGTTTGCTAGCCAGTCTTGTCAGTATTCACCTGCAGCTGTGATCCTTGCTTTAAGTCAGATTAGTTGTTTCAGCCATCCACGGCGCAGGGCCGGCTTGAGGCATGTTTAACCAGTGCGGTTAAACAGGTGCACCACCCCATAGAGTGCACACCCCTCCCAGCCATTCCCGATTTCAGCGGGACAGTCCCATTTTACTGGCACTGTCCCGCTGTTCCACCTGCGGGATGAAGTGTCCCGCGGGCAGTCAGGAGGTTGGGCACCTCCACCGCCGCAGCCCCGGAGAAGAGGAATGGATGACGCGCGGATGCGCGCGGCATCCATTCAGTGCCGGAAGAGAGCTGGGGCAGTCCAGCTACTGATGTAGTGCTGGGCTCGCCCTCAACCTGACGTTAACAGGAGGCGTGCCAAACGGGCACGCTCCCAAATAACATGATTTAGGAAATGTGGCCTATGATAATTAGCACGGTGTAAGGGGCGTGGATTACCCGCCCTGCACAGGGCGCATCTCCCCCTGGAGCCGGCCCTGCCACAGCGTCTCTGGGCTGCGCATGACTCTCACATCCAATCCTGTGCTAGAGCTCCCTATTTTGCACTGCTCACTGCCACCTGTCCTTTGCCAGTACAACAAGTTTTCTAGGACTCCTGTTCTCCTGTGAAATAACAGTTCCCAGCTCCTGAGTTCCAGCATCTGTACTATTCTCTCCGTTATTTCACCTAAGTACTTTCCTTCCAGTGGATTCAGCCGGTCAGCTGCGGTCACCATTCTGCATCTAAAGGCCCCATACAGCAGTGACTGATTGTCGCAATTCTGCAATCCCCAGGTAGAATCAGGGGCGTATTTATAATGGGTGCAGGGTGTGTGGAGCACACGGGCCCCTGGGTCCAGGGGGCGTCCGCACCGAACACCTTGCACCCATATTATACTTACCTCTCTGGAGTCCCACGTCGGCGCCAGTGTCAGCGCTGTAAAAATGCCTGGAAAATGGCCATTGCGGCCATTTCCCCATCATTTTACGCATGCCCAGTACAGGGAAAATGGCCGTCATGACCATTTCCGCGGTGACCTGCATGCGCTATAAACTCTAGGCCCACTCTAGGGCCTAGAGTCTTTCAGTGCACTGCCGACCACCGGACTGAGAGGAGGGGGCACGTGACGGAGACCGCAAACGGGTCCCATCCTCTCTTTAAACGCACTTGGCAGGGGCATTTCTAGAGAGGAGAGGGCCCGTTTGCAGTCTCCGACATGCGCCCCCTCCTCTCTGTCCGGCAGCGCACTGAGCTGTGCGTGGCCAGCGCCGGAGTTATAGACTCTGGGCACTAGAGTGCGCCCAGAGTGTATAGAGTATGCGCAGGTCACCAGGAAAATGGCTGTGGCGGCCATTTTCCCTGTACTGAGTATGCGCAAACGATGGGAAAATGCCCGCGGCGGCCATTTTACAGTTGTTTTTACAGTGCAGGACCCCCACACCTACGTGGGACTCTGGAGAGGTAAGTAATACTATGGGTGCAGGGTGTGCGGTGCGGGGCCCCCCTGGCCCGTGTGCCCCGCACTCCCTGCACCCATTATAGATACGCCCCTGGGTAGAATACTTACAGCAGACTTAGATTTGCTCTGTTCTCCTATATCATACAGGTATACTGAATGTGGAGAAGGGTCTTTGAACTTCCTAGTTGAATTCACTCTGGTTCTAGTCAGTCCTGCCCTGCGGACCCAGTTTCGGGTACTATACAAGCTCTGAATTTGACAGTTCTATCAACACTAACAATTGCACGTTCTTTATCCCATAATGTAATGAGCATTTTGATAAAGTGTCAAGTCAATTAGGACTAAAAGACCTCACCTGTATGCAATGTCGAAGCCGGATGATTGGCTGAGACCAAATCTTTTAAATTAATATTTGGCAACGCCATTTTGCGTCGCCTCTAACTACGCCATTTTGCGTCGTCAGCACGATACCATTGTGTACGACGCTATACTTGGTTATTAGCGTCGTGAGTCTGTTTTGCTACTGCATATTGTTGAAAGTCCAAACAAAACCTATATGCACGTTAGATAATACATATAAAATATACAAGACGCACAACGCACATTTGTGCTGTACATCAATGCCTACAGATAAGCACAAAACACATAGACACACAACGCATACTAGCCAAAGTACACAATATTCTCACACTCACACATGCACGCACTTATAAAAAGGTTCCCTCACATTAAGCTTGATAGTAGAGGTTTTATTAGTAAATGCTTATGTTGTGAAATGTAATGTATATGATATTTAAGTTACAGAAACTAGTAGATAAGTCATGTGTGGTACCATTCTAAATCCCTGTTTATTCGCAGATCTCCGGTTCTATCGGCAAGGAGATCGCATCATGCGTCCGGAAGTTATGAAGTATAGGGAATTAGTGATTAGAATGTATACCTCTGTATGTAGTGTCTTTGGCTAGTTTAAACCAGAAACTTCTGAGAAACTGAGGAACTGGGACATACCTCTAGTGACACTGTATGAACTGACCTATGACCTGCATCGTACCAGAATGTCCAGGAGCAAGAACCAATGGAAATCTGTCAACTAGTTTCTTTGTTAGAGCTGTGACATGTAAGGTATATAGGCTAGTGCTCTAGAAACCATAGGGAAGTAATTTCCCTTCTTAGATGGCCACATGCTTCAGGATTGATGACTGAGAACTGGAATCCAGAGCGATAGCATATGTATTGGCTGTACCTTATATTTACTTGCTTTTTGCGCTAATTGTTTAGATCACAGCGCGTTATACTTTTCCTTGAATAATATAACTTTTCGTGCTTTGGAACCACAATTGGATTGGAAAGCTATTATTTTTTAAGCGACTTTGTCGCATAAGAGCGACAATTGGGTATAGCGAGTAAGAGGTATCAATAGTTGGGGGCTCGTAGTTTTGGAGTTCACGCTACCAAGAGTTTGCATGATAGCGTACGGATCTCGATTTGTCAACAAAGGGTGGAAGAAGGCGCCATACGCAGGAAAGAATGCACTGTGGGGGTCATTCAGACCCACTCGCGAGTGCAGGATGCTCACAAGCGGGTCGATGTTACCCCAATGCGCATGCGCACGACGGAGGGAGCTCCGTCATGCGCATGCGCGAGACCCGGACAGCGACAGCCAAGCTGTCGCTCCGGGTCTCGCACCAAAGGGGGCGTGCTGTCGATGGTGACTGACAGCACGCCCCCTTTGGTGGGCGTGCCGGGGGCGTGGCTGCCAGACGGAGGCATTCCCATGGGAACGCCTACCGTCTGGGTCCGGCCCCAATGACATCACTAGTGATGTCAGTGGGAGTGATTTTGGCTCTGATAGACCAAAATCACTCCAGGGCTTGCGGTCACCGAGACCCTACCGCAGGGTCTCGTCGCAAGCCCGATGGTCGCGATGGTCTTGACCATCGCGACCATCTTTTTGGCCGTTCGCATATGCTGTGGGTGGTCACCCACAGCTATGCGAGCGGCCAGGAGGCCGCTCCATTTTTAGGTAGGAGGGCACTGATTCAGAGCGAGCGCTCTGGTCAGAGCGTCCGGCTCTGAATCAGGCCCTGTGTTCAAAACCTGTTCCATCTAGTGTTGTGAAACCGATATACGTTATTGTGTGATTTCAAGGAGTGCTGACTAGGACCTGGGGACGGGAGAGAAAAGTTAATTTCTTTCACTGTCTGTCTTGGCGCTAGAGTGCGCACAATAGCGTATGCGTGTTTGCTGTATTGCTGCCACGTGTTCAAACAATTGTTTTGATAGTATTGTTGTATTGATAGCATGATTACATTGTTTAAAACTTCTGAATCATACTGCCATACTAGCGAAAAGTCTATTTTCTGTACAGAAAACTAAAGGTGTATGAAAACAAACGTGTGATTGTAATGTGAATAGGTACTGTGTGTCAGCCTATGCTAGGTACCGTGTGTCGGACCTAAAGACTCAGTAGGTGTCTGACGAGGCAGAAAGCTACTGAGTGTGTACACACACATAGCAGGTGTATTGC
Source organism: Taudactylus pleione (assembly GCA_031769625.1). Lineage (NCBI taxonomy): Eukaryota > Metazoa > Chordata > Amphibia > Anura > Myobatrachidae > Taudactylus > Taudactylus pleione. The sequence continues at coordinate 32,978,536 of JAUIMM010000153.1, read as the reverse complement.
AGCGAGGACATGGATTTTGCATCTCAAAGAAAACAAGGGTTTTTCGAAATTCGGCCCCCAATAGTAGTTGCAGAGCCCATTGATAAGTTAGGTTCTCTGGACACTGCGACTGGACCGCACGGTTGGGTAGACCATGATAGTGACTTCAGGTGTAGTGGAGGAAATCACTGGAAAGGGTAAGTGTTATTGGAACACTTAAATGCTAACAGGGGAGAGTACTCAAAAAAGGATAGGCTACCGGACAAAGCTTGTGTTAATGGTGTCCGGAAAGACAGAATAACCACATAGGCGCTATTCTGCTCCTCGTTGTGCACGTTGTCCACAATGCCTAGCAGGCTGGTTGTGCACAACGGGGAAAGGAGTGTGTGAACGTAGCTCTATAGGAACGTTCACCGGTCCACATTCTCTAGTGACAAGCTGCTTAGCATTTCCCCAGATGGGTGCTAAGCAGACGCTGGGAATGGTCGATGATGCACTGCTTGTGGAAGGGCCAACAGGTTCGGCAAGGCATATAATGTATATAAAGTATGGTGCGTATTGTCAAAACCGGATAATTGGCGAAGACAGAATCTGTTTGCAATCAGACGCACAATGCAATTCAGTGCTGTTTTCCCCGCATACATACATTTAAAAGCAATGGTCCCGTAACGCAAAAAGGATAATTATTACTTGGTTTAAACGCAATGTCAGTATATAAAGAAATGAATGTTTGTTCTGTAACTATGGCTTAGTAAATGACAATTGGACTGTGTGTGGAACCGTACTGATCGACTTTGTTTCCACAGCGCTCTGGTAACATCAATATGAAGATCGCAACATGCATTCTCAACTTATGGACCGTAGAGAGTTAAAACACCAAAATGTACCTTGTAAAATGTTAGCAGTTTAGTTATGCATGCAGGGGGGAATAAGGAGACAACAAGCTTTTGGAGGCTGATCTGTGTCCATTTGAAGTGACCTGTTTAGCATTTGTATCACACTGTTGGGATAGGAGTTTCACAGGTGGGGGGAGGAGTATGGCATTCTGAGGACACAAAGGCCGGCACACACACACACACTGGCAGATCTTTGGAGGAGAGAGGGGTTTCCTCTCTCACAAGACAACAGAATATGAATCTCAGTTCCCCTGGGTTATAGCTGAGTATAAAATGTGCAATATTTAGCCTATTTGGGTGTCTGTGGCTTTTTGGTGTTAATCTGTTATTAGCTTAGCATGGTGTGTGGTTTGTAGTTTTCTAAGGATATTCATGGGTCTGTGTTGGCATGCAGTGGATGATGTGTTGTCTGGTCTGTGCTTTTCATCTGCACTGTAGGGTACAGTGGTCTGTTGTCAGCATGCAGGAAAGGGATTGATTGTGGAATTGTTGTGATATTTGTGAATGATTGATGCTGGTTGATTGAGATCCTCTGGTGTGCTCTGTGTTTGCCTTACCATGTGCTTGAACGGTATCTCTGCTTGGGAGAGATGGGCTTGGTGTGTGTTGTATACTCATGAATGTGATCATAGGGTGGTGTCAGTGTTGTATCGTGGAGGTTGAATTGATGGCAGCTTTGAATGGTCGTGGGTGGTTGCCGTGTGGTGTTGTGTGAGTCAGATGGGTATGTTGTCTGCGGTTTGTTGGAGATGGCTTGCCTCCATGTGGGGTGAACAAGGGAAATTGTGATTCTGCCCAGTTGTGGTGTTGTATGGGTCAGATAGGTATATTGTCTTTGTTGTGGTTGTGGTCATTGATGGATGATTTGCGGAGTTGCAGCTTGGTGCAGGATGGAGTTTGCCTAGGGATCATGAGGCTTGCAAACAAAGGAAAAACATGTGCTTCGGCCCAACCCCCCCTCACACACAAACAAACACACACACTCCATCACCAGCCATCTTGAACATGTGCTCTCAGCAGACATTGATATATCTCTCATTGTATTTTAATATGTCTCTTTCTCTCTCTCTCTCTCTCTCTCTCTCTTTCTCATATTGCTCATTGTATTTTGATCTTTAATAACCGTTTCATGTATTTTAACTGTACCTTATGACCTAATGTTTGTACAATTTATTTGCGCTCATTATTAGATCATAGCGTTGTAATATCTGTACTTTTACCTGAATAATAATCTTTAGCGCTTCGGACCGCTATTCAACTGTCTTGGTATTTCATTAATGGTATAATCAAAATAGCGACATCTTGTGGTTTTAGAAGGTACAGGCAGGTTTTGTCTTAGAGGTTCTAGGCAGGTGAATCTTAGAAGGTACAGGCAGGTTTTGTCTTAGAGGTTCTAGGCAGGTGAATCTTAGAAGGTACAGGCAGGTTTTGTCTTAAAGGTTCTAGGCAGGTGAATCTTAGAGGTTTATAGGCAGGAATGTATTAAAAGGTATTTACAAATTCAACAGTGGGGGCTTGCATCGGTTTATCACATTATCTGATACACGATAACAATCGGTCAGTCCTCTCTCAGCAAAAGGGTGGAGGCGCCTTTTGAGAGACGCATTAGTCTCTCATTACCACAGTGTTGCTGAGAGCGTACTGCCGGTTATTGTGTAGAGGAAGCGCTGATCAGAATCCAGTGACAAGAAAGGAAAAAGTTTTTTTTTCCTTTGTTGATAGAACCTTACGTTTAGAGGGGTACCGCAGTATTGCGTACGCGGCTAAAACGCATTTTTGCATACGCAGTTAAAAAGTCATTATACGGTTGTGTGGTAGTCGCATAATTGTGTATGCGGCCGTTTGCACAATAAGCGTATACGCACTTCCGGTTCTGCTGCCACGTGTTTGAACAAAGCCATTAAGGTTTACATTTTTTTTTCTATCTACCAATATCTGGGTAAACGTTTATTTTGTGCGCAGAGAAATAGTGTGTAACAGTGAGTATGTGTTGGACAGTTAAGGGTATCATATGATCCTTAAGGGCTAGGTGCAAGGGTTAGCCTAGCCGCTCGGTAAGCAGCTTTACCGTTCTAAACACAGAGCAGGTGTATGGTTTGTTATTTTTGTTAGGGACCGGCTCTCAGTGTGACTGCAATGTTCAATAATATTTGAGCATTATAGTTGAGCCGCACTAGGTGTGATTGTGAGCTGAGAGAGAACAGGTGAGTGAAAGCATCTAGAAATAACTTTCATAGGTGAGCGTGGCGCATCTAGAAATGACGTCCGTAGGTGAGCGTGGCGCATCTAGAAATAACGTCCGTAGGTGAGCGTGGCGCATCTAGAAATAACGTCCGTAGGTAAGTGAAAGTATCTTGATTGTCTTTCACCGGCTTAAATCTTTATTGAAAAGCGTAGGAGTTGTCTCAAAATGGGAGCCACGCAAACAGTAGAAATGTTAGGCAATGATGTGCTGCTAATGGAGGAATATGATGAGAAAGAGTGTTAGACCGTTTCCCAGACTTGGTAGTTTTGATAAAAATGTGTTAGACAATGTCCAGGATCACATCAGTATGGTGCGATCCCGAGAGAAAAAGATTAAGTATTTTGTTTAAAACTATGGCAGCATGAAGGGGATGCGTGGCTTAACAATGTGCAAACGACGCAAACTAGCGTCGTGAGCACATTACCATAGAATAAAACTCGCAGCGCTGAATTGCAATGCGTGCGAGCTGCGAAATAGCGCGCACGTGCGGCACGGTAGCGTTGTGGAAGGTAGTACAGATGGTTCACGCGCACCACCACCGTCATATGCGGATGGGGGTGTAGGTACAGTCAATGTGAAAACCCATAAAAAAAATGTAAGAGATCCAGAGTGAAGTAGCTTAACTATTGTTTATTTTCTCCCTCCCATACCCCAACTACCAGTGCCCTCTTGCTTCCATATAAGGGAGAGGTACACTGCACATAGACACGAAAGCCTCAGGGTCCCAGGGACTAACCCAGTATTGTTTGTCAAAGCTTTATAGAACTGTTTAAAATCTTTTCAGCCCGTATGTTTAAATGATATTAAACTGTTGTGCTTTATCTCTCATATACAGGACGCAAGGCTGCCAAAGACATACGACAGCCATACCCGGCTAAGGTTAAATATTTGAAGTACTGCCCTACTCAGGGGACAAGGAAACAATAGAACCGTAGACATTTATAACAGAATTTTTTTATTGCAGGAATTTTTGTATCAATACAGTATCCTTAGAATTAGTGATGGAAGGAATACTCATTTCACAAGTAATATCTTTTACAACATGTGAAATGTGATAGGTACTAGTTTCAAGATCATCCCAGACCACCTGTCTGTCTCCTGTTGAGATACTGTTTGCCAGGTAGCCTCATGTGAAAATATCATGAGGTTACTGTGCAGGTTCTCATGACAATGTGTAAGAACAACAGGAATTGAAGTGTTATTTACTAACATGCCTGAAGCAAACTGTAATGATGTTAAACCTGGAGAAAAATTCATTTGATCTAATAATTTCTTGTGATCAGATTGCCTGATTGATTGGGGGATAAAACCATATCCGACGTGTTAACTAAATTCTACATCCTCAAAGGGTGGCCGACTAAGATGCCAGAGTCCATTCCACCAAATACAGGGAGGATTAATCTACCGGGGGAGATGCAAGGCGGAGACGAGGCCGATAGCATGGACCTGTCGATCGCGAGCTTGTGCCGGGAAGATTAAAAGGTGACTGTGAGCTATCTGAGCTAAAGAAATTGCAGATCAGTGTTGCAGCAATGGACCAGTCCGCTGTGTTCATTTTTGTATTCTTTTTCAGAGTTTTCACCATCCTGGGTTGCTCGGGGATTCCTGGTTTCGGTGATGGAGTACTGATACAGACAATGGGAGCTGATGTCGGCATTGATGCAGAGGAGTCGAAAGGAGGAGTGCTATACCAAACCAGGGGAGTGCCGGTCCAATATGTAGTGTATAATAATGTAGCCTGAGTTTGAGTGGTCATGCATGGATATAACGTTTATGTTGTTTTAAGTCATCTTAGGTAATGCAGTCCCAACCCCTTCCAAGGCTCCCCTTATAGGATAGGTGCATCCCCACATCTTTCCCATGATCCCTTAAGGATCCGCGGTGTGCGTATAAGGGCAATTTTATGTCCCTCCCGGAGACGCATTATCTGAATGGTTCAAATGACCACACTGAGTCATACCATAATAACATTGAACGGTATATTCTCATGCATGGCTAAACAGATTCAGAACAGGTTGTGACAGCGCTTGATTGGCTATCAAAGGGTGGACTGTCTAAACCGGATAATTGGCGAAGACAGAATCTGTTTGCAATCAGACGCACAATGCAATTCAGTGCTGTTTTCCCCGCATACATACATTTAAAAGCAATGGTCCCGTAACGCAAAAAGGATAATTATTACTTGGTTTAAACGCAATGTCAGTATATAAAGAAATGAATGTTTGTTCTGTAGCTATGGCTTAGTAAATGACAATTGGACTGTGTGTGGAACCGTACTGATCAACTTTGTTTCCACAGTGCTCCGGTAACATCAATATGACGATCGCAACATGCATTCTCAACTTATGGACCGTAGAGAGTTAAAACACCAAAATGTACCTTGTAAAATGTTAGCAGTTTAGTTATGCATGCAGGGGGGAATAAGGAGACAACAAGCTTTTGGAGGCTGATCTGTGTCCATTTGAAGTGACCTGTTTAGCATTTGTATCACACTGTTGGGATAGGAGTTTCACAGGTGGGGGGAGGAGTATGGCATTCTGAGGACACAAAGGCCGGCACACACACACACACTGGCAGATCTTTGGAGGAGAGAGAGGTTTCCTCTCTCACAAGACAACAGAATATGGATCTCAGTTCCCCTGGGTTATAGCTGAGTATAAAATGTGCAATATTTAGCCTATTTGGGTGTCTGTGGCTTTTTGGTGTTAATCTGTTATTAGCTTAGCATGGTGTGTGGTTTGTAGTTTTCTAAGGATATTCATGGGTCTGTGTTGGCATGCAGTGGATGATGTGTTGTCTGGTCTGTGCTTTTCATCTGCACTGTAGGGTACAGTGGTCTGTTGTCAGCATGCAGGAAAGGGATTGATTGTGGAATTGTTGTGATATTTGTGAATGATTGATGCTGGTTGATTGAGATCCTCTGGTGTGCTCTGTGTTTGCCTTACCATGTGCTTGAACGGTATCTCTGCTTGGGAGAGATGGGCTTGGTGTGTGTTGTATACTCATGAATGTGATCATAGGGTGGTGTCAGTGTTGTATCGTGGAGGTTGAATTGATGGCAGCTTTGAATGGTCGTGGGTGGTTGCCGTGTGGTGTTGTGTGAGTCAGATGGGTATGTTGTCTGCGGTTTGTTGGAGATGGCTTGCCTCCATGTGGGGTGAACAAGGGAAATTGTGATTCTGCCCAGTTGTGGTGTTGTGTGGGTCAGATAGGTATATTGTCTTTGTTGTGGTTGTGGTCATTGATGGATGATTTGCGGAGTTGCAGCTTGGTGCAGGAAGGAGTTTGCCTAGGGATCATGAGGCTTGCAAACAAAGGAAAAACATGTGCTTCGGCCCAACCCCCCCTCACACACAAAGAAACACACACACACACTCCATCACCAGCCATCTTGAACATGTGCTCTCAGCAGACATTGATATATCTCTCATTGCATTTTAATATGTCTCTTTCTCTCTCTCTCTCTCTCTCTCTCTCTCTCGCTTTCTCATATTGCTCATTGTATTTTGATCTTTAATAACCGTTTCATGTATTTTAACTGTACCTTATGACCTAATGTTTGTACAATTTATTTGCGCTCATTATTAGATCATAGCTTTGTAACATCTGTACTTTTACCTGAATAATAATCTTTAGCGCTTCGGACTGCTATTCAACTGTATTGGTATTTCATTAATGGTATAATCAAAATAGCGACATCTTGTGGTTTTAGAAGGTACAGGCAGGTTTTGTCTTAGAGGTTCTAGGCAGGTGAATCTTAGAAGGTACAGGCAGGTTTTGTCTTAGAGGTTCTAGGCAGGTGATTCTTAGAAGGTACAGGCAGGTTTTGTCTTAGAGGTTCTAGGCAGGTGAATCTTAGAGGTTTATAGGCAGGAATGTATTAAAAGGTATTTACAAATTCAACAATATGCAACTGCATACTGTAATGTAGGGATTAAGATGACCGAGAGATGTATGAAACCTTTTCCTAAAATTGGCAGTTTTGATGTGGAGGTGTTGAATAATGTTAGAGATAGCATCTGTGTGGTGAAATCTCTAAAGAAATGAGTAAAGTATAATGATTGTTTGAAACTATGGCAGCATGAGGGGAACACGTGGTTGAGTGGTAAAGGGGATCGCGCATGTGCCCCATCATCGCCTTATGTGGTTGAAGGTGATGGTACAGCCAATACCAAAAATTATAAAAAAACTCATAACATGTAACCTAATACCCTGTTTAATTCACCTCTAGGAAAAATGTAACAAAAAAAAAAGTGTTTTAAGTCACCTCTAGGGATTGCACCTCTAGGAATTTTAAGTGTGTGCATGTTTAGTCATTGTGCAGTGTGAAAAAAATATCAAGTGTCCTTGTTTACAGTAAATATTGAGATTGAGAAATGAGGTCAGAATAGCTATTATATATGTTAATTTTTCTTTGAACTACCTGGAAGTCTAGACCACAGATTCATTATCTGCAGTGAAACTTATGCATTAAGGTACATGTACAGTGCATGTTGTAAAAGTACTGGAGAATTCATAATTAATCACAGCAAACACAAATATGAAAGTTCTATATGTATAGTTTGTACATGCTGCATATGATAATTTTCTGTGTGGAGTTGTGTATGTGCTCATTTGTATGTACTTCTAAAAAATCCTTGCAATACAGCAGTTATACTGTATTATCTGTGTATTAGATCGCATGTAAACCACATATAATATTGCAGTTATAACTGAGTATGATTTGAAGGTTTGCTGAATATGTGTTGTGCTCTGATTCGTTTATGTCATGTTTAAATGATACTAAACTGTTGTTACTTCATCTCTCACAAACAGGACACAAGGTGGCAAGGGACAAATTACAGCCATGCCAGACTAAGGTTAAATACTTGGGACACTGCCTAACCCAGGGGCTACGACATTTGACAAATGACAGAATACAGGCCATATAGACCGTGACACTGCCGCAAAACCACCAACAAATCCGTACCTTCTTGGGCATGTGTGGATACTGCAGGATGTGGATCCCAGGTTTTTCTATTTTGGCATTACCTTTGCAGGAATTGGTGTCATCCTCAAAACCCGTCCGTGTCACACACACTTGAGGAAACAGAGCAGGCTTTCCTTAACCTTAAGGACAGTCTGATGAGAGCACCCGCATTGGGAATACCAGATTATGAAAAACCTTTTGATTTATATTGTACGGAGGCTGATGGCTGTGCAGCAGGTGTCCTCACACAAAAACATGGTGATGCTAGTAGACCTGTAGCATACTATAGTGCACAATTGGACATTATGGCAAGATCACTCCCAAAGTGTTTAAGAAGTGTAGCAGCAACCGCTCTTCTGGTCAGTAAGAATGAGGATGTAGTATTAGGTCATGATATGATTGTTTATACACCACATGCTGTATCTGCATTGCTGAATTCTTCCCAAACCAGACATGTTTCTTCAGCTAGGTTCACGAAATGAGAACTAGCTCTAATGGCACCTGCAAATATCACCATTAAATGTTGCTGTACGTTAAACCCAGCAACGTACTTACCATATGTGCCTCAGCATGCACAAAGGGTGGAGAGAGGTGAGTTGCTGGTTGAAGGTGAGTTTTGCAGGTATACTGATACACATGATTGTATGGAATATTTGAATCAGACCTTTACTGCAAGACCTGACATACGTGATACACCATTAGAAAATGTAGATGTGACATTTTACATGGATAGGAGTTGTCATAGACAAACTGACACAGGAGAATTATGCACAGGTTATGCTGTTGTAGATGATGAGGATGTTGTAGAAGCCGAACCACTTGGTCCACCTCACTCAGCACAGGTGGCTGAACTCGTGGCATTAAGGAGAGCGTGTGAGCTAGCAGAAGGTAAGTCAGCTAATATCTACACTGACTCTAGGTATGCCTTCGGGATAGTACATGAGTTTGGGGCTCTTTGGTGTCTGAGAAATTTTATGACAGCAGCAGGCACACCAGTTGCACACTCACACCACATAAAAGGACTCTTGACAGCGATCAAGCTACCAAAGGCAGTAGCTGTCATCAAATGTAAAGCCCATACATGTGAAGAAGACCCGGTGTCACTGGGCAATAACAGATCAGATGAAGCTGCTAAATGGGCAGCAGGGTTAAAAGTAAACATGCAAATTGATTAATTGATGGTTTTTCAAATGATTGACACCCAGAAATTAATTGAGATGCAAAATTTGTGTTCCATACAGGAAAAGGCAGTCTGGAGATCAAAAGGGTGTGGTCAGGAGTCATCTGGACTCTGGAGAGATGGACAAGGTAAGCCCGTTGCTCCCGGGACATATTACCCAAGCCTGGCTGAGGCAGTGCATGGTCTGACTCATCTGGGAAAACAAGGTATGTGCAAGTTGGTCAGGGCATATTCGTGTGCCCCAGGCTTTTCTTCCCAAGCTGAAAAAAAGGCCGAACCTACTTGAGGAAAAAGGTTGGGAAGACAATACCAACTGAGCCATCTCATATCCCTCCGACAGTTGGTTCTTTTCAGGTGATACAAATTGATTTAATCCAATTACCACCCTGCAGGAATTTCAAGTATGTATTAGTTTGTACAGATGTGTTTTCTAATTGGGTAGAGGCATATCCAGCTGCCACTAATACTGCTGTTTTTACTGCTAAAAAGATTGTTCAGGAATTTGTATGCAGATACGGTATCCCTAGAATCATAGAAAGTGATAGGGGTACTCATTTCACTGGAGATGTTTTCCAGAACATGTGTAAGTTAATGGGTATTAATAGTAGACTTCACACCCCCTACCGACCGCAAGCCAGCGCGAAGGTGGAGACAGTGAACGGTACTATTAAGAACAAACTGAGCAATATCATGGCTGAAACTGGATTAGGATGGCCAAAAGCCTTACCGCTAGTCCTCCAGTACCACTCCTAGACCTCCTCTTAATCTGTCCCCCTTTGAGATACTGTTTGGGAGGCAACCTCATTTGATTATAAGTCCACAGGATGATCTGAAGAGTAATAACGAGGTTACTGTGAAATATCTTATAACAATGAGTAGACAGCTGAAACAGCAGCAACAGAAATTGAAAATGTTGTTACCTGACATGCCTGAAACAAACTGTCATGATGTTGAACCTGGAGGATAAGTTATGATCTGAAATTTCTTACGTTCAGGTTGTTTGACAGATCAGTGGGAAGGTCCGTATCAAGTGTTACTGACAAGTACGACATCGTTGAAAGTAGCAGAGAGAGATACCTGGGTCCATTCCACTCACTGCAGAAAGGTCAACCACCGGAGGAGATACAAGGCGGAGTCGAGACAGATAACGTGGACCTGTCGATTGCGAGCCTGTTCCGGGAGAGTTAGAGACTGCAGTGGAACACCTAAGCTAGGGAAATTTGCAGACCACTATTCCAGCAATGGAGTGGCAGGTTGGGTTTGTGTTTGTGTTTCCTTCCAGGGTTCTCATCATACTCATTTGTTTTGGGTTTTTCTGTTTCTGTGAAGGAGGACAGATGACAGAGAGGGAGGTGATGGTGATATCGATGGAGTGGGGTCAGAAGAAGGAGCGATAAAACAATCAGGGTGGTATATGGCAAAACTCAGGCTTGATTCAGACCCGGACGCTATTTGCGGACGGTCGTTCCAAAAAAGGGGCCAGCTATTTAAATTGAGCACTCGCTCTTTGCGGTTTGTTGACGCCTCTATGTCTGAGCGAGCGAACGAAAAATGCGCTTGCTATTTTGTAAAGATGCCCCTTTGCGGTTCGCATCACACGTCATCTCCGGTATTTATTAGATTAATCAGGAACATCGAAAGGCATCTGAATTGCTTGCAGTGCTTGTGGTAGCTTTTTCCTACCGCTATCACTGCGAGCAGTTCAGGCTAAAAGACAACCAAGTGACGTGGTCGATGACGCTCCTTTACTAATTATGCACTCCCATTAAACGCCCTTTTCACCGTTAGGCACGCCTGCGTTCGGATCTCCACTCCCCTGTTTTCAAGCACCTTCCCCTGTTACCGCCCACAAACGGTACATTCTGTCAATCAAATTAGCAGCCCCTCGCTGTTTTGTGAGTGCACGATTTCCGACCGCAATGACTGGTTTTCGCATGCGCATTACGACCCATACGCATGCACAGTTGTGCGAACATCGCTCACAGCGAACGAGCGGCCGCTTACGAGCGGCTCTGAATCAGGCCCTCAGTACAGTAATTGTTAAGAGATCTGTTATCCTAGAAACTCAGAGTCAGTGTGAAGGGCTATTGTCTGAGGAATACTGTATGTGTGCGAACTGTGGATCCCTAATTGATGAAAAGTCCAAGAATAATCTGTATTTGGGCGAGCATCCTTTAGAGGATTACCAATCCTTAGTGGGTAAGGTCTTAAACCAGACTGAATGTTGGGTGTGCACTCACGTGCCTCATGGACAACATAATGTAGGTTTATTACCATTCGCATTAAATATCTCGGAGGTTCATGGATTACATAAAGGGAAAATGCTGGACGGGAAATTCATTAGGTCCAAACCTCCAAATTTTAAGCTCCACCAGTTTCAAGTAGATAGATCTCTCTTATGTTTAAACATCCCCAAATTCAACAAACCAGGAACTTGGGAGGTGACCGGGAACAATCAGACAATGACCTTTTCATACAGAACTGATAACGAACCACTAGATGATAAACTTGTACGTGACATTACTACCAGTGGGAGATATTTCCGGTATAGGCATACTCGTAGTCCCATCAAGGAAATGGTTGGCAAAGTACCAATAGGGTACTGTGCAGATATTACACAACCGTACCAGTCAAATGGGATAACCTGGGATAGGATCCTTTGCATTCTATTCCTCATGTACTCCCAGACGATGTGTATTTTATATGTGGAAGGAAAGAGTACAAGTGGCTCACTCCGAGTTCTGAAGGTTTTTGTTATCTGGGAAGGGTACTTCCAGAGGTTATGACCCTTACACATGGTGAAATGCTGGTTATTCATAAAAACACACCATCCCCATATCTTCATACACAGTATGAACACAGAGACAAAAGAAACATGATACCTGGTGAAGTACATACAGCTACACAGTTGATTAGTGAAACAACTGGCTTCCAAATTTTGGTAGCATTAGATCCCACCAGGATCACTTGAGGTACTTTGAATTTTAGATACATCCAAGACCTTGCTAAATTAATAGATAATATGAATGTGTATGATGACACATTCAGGTATACAGGTAAGGAGCTACAGGCCTATAAGAAAGAACTTGTGCAACATAGACTAGTGTTAAACTATTTAACAGCTGTTACTGGTGGATATTGTGAGACTCTGGACACCCAAATTGGTGTTGAGTGTTGCACGTACATAAATAATAAAAGTGATCCCAAGGAGGTGATAGAATGGAAGATGGATGAAATTCTGTAGCTGAAATGGGAATTTCGAAAGAACCATAATACCTCATTGACTGAGGTGGAGGAAAAGGTAGAAGAGTGGTTCTCGTGGTTGAACCCTGTAAAATGGTTCTCCGGTCTAGTAGAGTGGGTCCAGGAAATGGTTGCTAGTGTAGGTAAGCTCCTGATCCTCATATTGGTTGTCATCTTAGTAATTGGCTTATGTGTCAGATGTGTTCCTACTGTATTGAAGTGTGGAAAATGTACTGCTAAGGCAGACAGGGAGAATGAAATTATGATGGTGGTTAGTAGTAATAGTATGGATACCAAGGTAAATGAAGAACTGCATTACAATCTTGAACTAGAATGTACCATCAGATGATGAAAGGTGGATAGATTCAGCCATGCATGAAATGTATTATTAAAATGTTACTTTAAACATCTTAAATAATGAAGTCCCTATCCCCTTCAAGACTTCCTTTATAGGTTAGGTGCATCCCCACATCTTTCCCATGATCTTTAGAGATCTGCGGTGTGTGTATAAGGGTAGTTTTATGTCCCTCCCAGGGGCGCATTATTGATGGTTTAATGACTGAATTTTGCCATCCCATAATATAACATTAAATATTATTTTATAGTGTATGTCTGAATAGATTAAGACTAAAGTGTGATAGCGCTTTGGTTGCTATCAAAGGGTGGACTGTCAAAGCTGGATGATTGGCTGAGACCAAATCTATTAAATTAATATCTGGTGACGCCATTTTGCGCTGCCTCTAACGATGCCATTATATCGTCAGCACGATACCATTGTGTACGACGCTATACTTGGTTATTAGCATCGTGAGTCTGTTTTGCTACTGCATATTATTGAAAGTCCAAACAAAACCTACACGCACATTAGATAATACATATAAAATATACAAGATGCACAACGCACATTTGCACTGTACATCAAAGCATACAGATAAGCACAAAACACATAGACACACAACGCATACTAGAGAAAGTACATAATATTCTCACACTCACGCACTTATAGAAAGGTTCCCTCACATTAAGCTTGATATTAGAGGTTTTATTAGCAAATGCTTATGTTGTGAAATGTAATGTATATGATATTTAAGGTACAGAAACTAATAGACAAGTCATGTTTGGTACCATTCTAAATCCTTGTTTATTCACAGATCTCCGGTTCTATCGGCAAGGAGATCGCATCATGCGTCCGCAAGTTATGAAGTATAGGGAATTAGTGATTAGAATGTATACCTCTGTATGTAGTGTCTTTGGCTAGTTTAAACCAGAAACTTCTGAGAAACTGAGGAACTGGGACATACCCCTAGTGACACTGTATGAACTAACCTATGACCTGCATCGTACCAGAATGACCAGGAGCAAGAACCAATGGAAATCTGTCAACTAGTTTCTTTGTTAGAGCTGTGACATGTAAGGTATATAGGCTAGTGCTCTAGAAACCATAGGGAAGTCATTTCCCTTCTTAGATGACCACAGGCTTCAGGATTGATGACTGAGAACTGGAATCCAGAGCGCTAGCGTATGTATTGGCTGTACCTTGTATTTACTTGCTTTTTGCGCTAATTGTTTAGATCACAGCGCGTTATAGTTTTCCTTGAATAATATAACTTTTTGTGCTTTGGAACCACAATTGGATTGGAAAGCTATTATTTCTTAAGCGACTTTGTCGCATAAGAGCGACAATTGGGTATAGCGAGTAAGGGGTATCAATAGCAACTTTGATCAGGCCCTCACTCCTAATAATTCTTGCTCAAGTAAAGTTGGAATTTCATTTCTATGCTGGAGCTTTCAAGAACCTTTTTCGTTTGCCTACTTATTGACTTTAGCTTCGCCTTCATTTCCCACAATTCTACCTTCTCCAACACATCAACGCCAGCTATGTCCCTCCCAACCAATGGGCTTGGCTGGTTATGGTGTGTCTGTGATAGTTAGCCCAATCAATTGATTCTCTCCTGGGATCAAAAAGCACCATGACATTTTGATTGTGCCTCAGCATGGACCATACTGTGGTAGAGCAGCAGTGGGATATCATTCAAAGTTACAGGAAGCAGAGCTTGGTGTGAAGAAGCAAGTAGCTCTTGTTGCTGACGCATTATTAGTCAGCCAACTCAATCACCTGATGATAGATTTCTATCTGGTAGCAACAAAGGGCCACTTTTAAAATTGCCTGACCCTTGTATTTTGCTCAACTGAATTCAGCATTATGGCAATTTTTCCTACATGAGTTTCCATTCTCCAATTGAAGCTCTCGGTTACCCTCTTCTGGGGGCTTGCTCCATAAATACTGATAAAATGGATTGGCTGGCATCCCTCCATAAGGAAGCTAGGGTGACATTTTTTTTTAATTATGGGAAAGCTATGTAGAAAATTTGCCATCCTCAATGCAGCTGCAGGTTAAAATTGCTTTCAACACATGGGTTGGTATGAGACCAGAGTGTTGTTGGAGGATGAGCCTATTCAGGTCTAGTGGCTAGATGTCATCTATATGGGTTTGAGGCTGCCCCCTTGGAGGATTGAGTTTATCCGCCCCCCCCCCCCCCTATTTCCCTTGCCTTTTATTTTTTATTTGCTTTCATCGTCTATTTCTTATTATGAATTTGTTCTTTGGTTGTTTATTTGAGTTTAGAGTACACCTTGTACTGTGTATTATATACTGATCTTGTATACACCTATACTTTACTGTTATTGTCTTATGTGGACAGTCTGTCTATTATTGTCCTTTGTACTCTGTAACATTTGTGATGTGTTCAATAAAAACATTTTTTAAAAGAACAATGCTGCACACAACTACTATACCAGCATATAAAGCTACCTAAATATATGTAGTGACCAGTGCTATTGTAAATCCTATATAATTCCAAGCAGCCTATGTATATAGGTGATTAAACACCCAGAAACAACATGGTATCAAACCTACAACGTTTTGCACCGGATTTAGGGTCTGATTCAGGTCAGGATGGTTTTGCACTGCTGTAAGGAAGTGGCTCTGCAATACCATCCAGCAAATATTAAAATACTCTAGGAGATGTCTATAGGAAGCCGTACCCACGAGCTATGCCATCAGTTTATTAATGCTGGGGGCATGCCCAGCTCTTCGATACACCGTTCGCATGTGCACGTCATCTATCACCTCTTGCTCTGCTAAGCAGAGCGGCAGGTGAGAGGGGGCCTCCTAACTTCCTCCTCCACAGCGGGACACTGTGACCCGTGGATGGTACGGTGGAACAGTGCCCAAAAAGCGGGACAGTCCCGATAAAATCTGGATGTGTGGGAGATATGGTATTTTCTTTCCTCTTTTACAACACATATTTTGAAATAGTTAAATTTTTATGCTATCAAGAGAGCAACAAAGCTGAGGGATTAGAAAACAAGCAAATGTGACACTGTGCCCATATCTCCCAACGTCTTGATTTTCAGCAAAACATTCAGGTGTTTATACGGGTGTGGCATATAGGTAAGAGGGTGTGAATTCACCAGAAAGTGGGAATGGTTGAACAGTTAGGGGTATACATTCTAAAGTGCGGGTTTTTAGAAGTGGACATGTTGCCCATAGCAACCAATCAGATTCTAGCTATTACCATCTAGAAGGTGCTAGATAAATGTTAAGTAGAATGTGATTAGTTGCTATGGGCAACATCTCCATTCTAAAAACCTGCACTGTAGTGAATATACCCCTTAGTGTACAGTGGACAGATTTTGTGTACATTGTGGACATAGGGCCTGATTCAGCAGTACACGTTAGTACACTGCTGAACACAGATTCCCGATGTTCAGGAATCTGCGCAGGCGCAGAACCCATTCTGCGAGTGTGCAGAATAGGTCCTGCTAACACGCTCGCAGACTGGCAGCAGACTGTCAGTGATTGACGGTCTGCTGCCGTTTGTAGGCAGGGAGGGGGCGGCGATGCCCTCCATTTCCCAAAACAGAGGTGTGTTGCCTCCGTTGCGGGGGAGGAAAGAAGCCAGAATCTCCGTCGGCTGACGGAGATTTGCAGGCCTCTTCCTCTAAACTGTGGTGGCCGTCTGCGGGACCACATGGCTCACCGCAGCCGGACGATGTTACGCAGATTATCCGATGCAGCGTTGGACAACGCAGCTCGGATAAGTAATGCATAGGGGGTGTGATGACTCCTGCTGCATTACCATATCTGCAAGGATCGCAATTGAAAAGTTGCCTGCGTGCATACATCATATCTATAGCCTGCGTGCAGCTTTGCAATTACGATCCATGTAGAATCAGGCCCATAGTTTGCGCCAAAATATATTTTGTTGTCTTTTCCCTGAATAAATTTTGTGACGTATTATAACTGAACATACAACACTCAACAAATGTTGTCTATAATGAAGAAAGCATCCCAGGTAAAGTTTCTAAAGAACAGGGATAGGGAGAACACTCATATTTAAATACCAGCCCTAATAATGGATCAAAATCAAATTTTCACAAAATAATTAACTCAATTTTACTAGGATTAAAAAAAAGCCTTTGTACGTCCATATGTACACAACAATTATTTTAAATATACTGCAAAAAATATTGAAAATTAAATGTTGCTTTATAATCTATATTTAATTCTACAGTGTAATTGGCTGTCAGGAATCATTACAGGGAAATACTACCATCTAGGGGTTGACTGTAAACATGCAGCATGTGTGATCTTAGAAGAAAACAAATTTGGAGCTCAAAACTGTTTGTTTGTCTATTATTAGATTAATGGGGCAGATGGGACAACAGCCCCAGACTTCCACATAAAAATTGGTACATCATCATGACAGTATGATGATAACCACCCACATGGACAGCAGCCCTCTGATCAAGACGGGGTGCTTGTTAGGCCAGCACAGCAAGGCGATAATAGTGACCGCCTAATTTCTGCTAATGTCTTACCTCCTCACAAGGAATGGGACTGTCCAATCAAATTGATGCCTGGAAAGACGCCCCCTCGTGGCCGCGCTTATCCTTTGTCGTTGCCCGAGACCGTTGCCATGTCGGAATACATTAAAGAGAGTTTGGAAAAAGGATTCATCCGACCTTTTACATCTCCTGCCCGTGAGGGTTTCTAAGAGGCCTCCGAACAGGAATTGATTACAGGGGTCTCAATGACATCACAGTTAAGAACAGATACCCTCTTCCATAAATTACTGAACTATTTGACAGAGTCAAAGGATCCACCATATTCTCTAAGTTGGACCTCCAGAGGTGCCTATAATCTCATCCAAAATCGTGCAGGTGACGAGTGGAAAACTGCGTTCAATACACGTGATGGTCACTTCGAGTATCTGGTCATGCCATTCGGGCTTTGCAACGCACCTGCAGTTTTCCAGGGATTTGTCAATGAGATCTTTAGAGATCTTCTATATGTCTCGGTTGTGGTCTATTTAGATGACATTTTAATTTGTTTCTTCTCCCGTTGAACACCGGTATCATGTTAAACAAGTTTTGTCCCGGTTGAGGAAGAACCACCTATACTGTAAAGTGGAGAAGTGTGTCTTCAGTGTCCCAAGAATCCCCTTCTTGGGGTATATCATCTGCGGATCTGGGTTGGAAATGGACCCCAAGAAGGTCCAGGCTATACTAGATTGGTCCCAGCCGACATCTCTGAAAGCCATCCAGGGACTCCTTGGCTTCTCCAATTACTACAGACGCTTCATTAAAGGCTTCTCCTCGTTAATGGCTCCCATCACGGCCTTACACCGGAAAGGTGCCAATCCTTCATTTTTGCCTCCTGAGGCGGAGACTGCTTTCCAGCTACTTAAACAAGCTTTCATTTCAGCACCAGTATTGCGACAACCAGATACCAACAGGCCTTTTTTTATTGGAGGTAGATGCCTCATCTGCGGCAGTAGGGGCTGTTCTATCTCAAAGATTTGAAGACAATAGGATCCATCCCTGTGGGTTCTACTCGAGGAAGTTCTCCCCTGCAGAAAAAAATGATGCCATTGGCGAACAGGAGCTACTGGCTGTGAAACTGGCCTTGGAGGAATGGCAGTACCTCTTAGAGGGCGCCAAGTTTCCCTTTACCGTCTTCACCGATCATCGCAATCTTCTTTTCCTGAAAAACATACAATGTATTAGTCCTTGCCTGTCTCGCTGGGCCATCTTTTTTGCTCATTTCTCCTTTACCCTAACATACCGCCCAGGAGTCCTTAAACAAAAAGCAGATGCGCTGTCACGCTAATTTTCCGCTGATAATGACTTAGACATGCTACGAGATACACCTGTATTAGAATCTAAAGTCTTTGCCACTGTCCAATTTCATCCTCCCACTAGAAGGACCTTTGTGGCCCCGGAATTGCGGAAACAACTGTTGACCTGGGCTCACTCTTCCCGCTTTGCTGGTCACTCCAGCATCCGTAAAACCATGGAGTTCCTGCAAAGGTCATATTGGTGGCCAGCAATGAATGAGTTTGTGTCATCTTGTACCCAGTGTGCTCAACACAAATCCCCTCGACTTGCTCCGGCTGGTGAATTGATGCCTCTTCCTGTACCATCTCGCCCATGGACACACTTGTCCATGGATTTTGTAGCGGATCTGCCTCCTTCCAATAGGTATACCATCATCTGGGTGGTAGTGGATCGTTTCTCAAAAATGGTCCACTATATTCCACTCAAGAAGTTACCATCTGCTCTTGACTTGGCTCATCTATTTGTGCATCACATATTTAGGTTGCTAGGTTGCATGGACTTCCAACAGAAATTGTATCAGACCGGGAGGTTCAGTTTGTGGCAAAATTTTGGAGGGCTCTCTGCTCCATATTGCAGGTTAAACGTAACTTTTCCACAGCTTATCATCCTCAAATGGTTCCACTGAGAGGGTGAACCAGGACCTCGAATCTTTCTTAAGAATCTTCATGTCCTCATCCAAGGACAATTGGTCTGAGTCTCTCCCCTGGGCTGAATTTGCGCACAACGCATCCTACCATTCTTCCTCTGGACAATCTCCCTTCTTTGTGGTCTATGGTCATCATCCGAGGGTTCCCGAATTTAGAAGCTTGCCTGCTTTTGATGTGCCTGCAGTGGATACTACTGTGCGGAACTTCTCTTTGATTTGGTCTCAAGTTCAGACTGCCCTTAGTAAGACTTCACTGCAATACAAAAAACAAGCTGACAGAAAATGTAGAGTGGTTCCTAAGATGCAGGTAGGGGATCAAGTGTGGCTCTCCACCCGTAATCTACGTGTTCAGGTACCATCTATGAAATTCGGCCCTCGGTTCATTGGACTATTCTCGATCTTAGAAGTTATTAATCCAGTCTCCTATTGTTTACAACTCCCTCCATACTTAAAAATACCCAACTCCTTCCATATATCTTTGCTCAAGCCTTTGATCCTCAACAAATTCCTTCACGTGCTTCCTACTCCTCCTAAAGTCGAAACTGAAAAGGGGGTGGAATTTGAGGTGGCAAAGGTACTGGATTCCCGCATTCATCATGGTCACTTGCAGTATCTGCTGGATTGGAAAGGCTATGGTCCGGAAGAACGTTGTTGGACCAGGGCCGAAGACATCCACGCTCCTATACTTATCTGTAAGTTTCAGTTGACCCATCCTGGGAAGCCAAAGGAGTGTCCTGAGGCCACCCAAAAGGAGGGGGGTACTGTTATGACCAGGGCATCTCTTCCCAGGAGCCTGCAGTGCTTACCAGTGTGGACGCTGTGGCATGGCCCTTCCGGTGGGGGAGCTGGTACTTGGAGACTGGAGCTGGGTGCGTGCGGGGGTCTGATGTCTGTGAGTCCTGCTGGCAGGGGTAAGGCTATCAGCATCGCCGTGCTGCGGGTGTCTGGGCGTGGCCATCTAGCCTCAGGTCATGTGACATAGTGGGCCTATCCTGATGCATTAGGTCATCTCTCTCAGCCACTCACGCTCTGCTGCTGGATACTTAAGGGGGTTTGGAGCTCCCTGTAGTTGCCAGTGCAATGTGTTTCACAGCTTGCTGTGAGAGAGTTCCCTGTGCTCCTAAGCCTTGTTCCTGTTCCGATGCTACCTCTGCCTCCTGTCAGCTAATCGGCTAGCACAGATCTCCCAGCCCCGCTCTGACCAGTCCCACAGCATCCAGTCCGGTGGTGACTGCCCTGTTTCCCACAGGGTACCCACTCCTGTGTTCTGAACCTGTCGTTAAACCCTTGTTCAGCCATTCATCAAGGATATCTCATTCAAGCCATTCTACAGCATATCAGGATATTACATTCAAGTCATTCTACAGGATCTCAGGATATCTCATTCAGCCATATTTGCATAATTTCTGCATTTCACTTTAGACATCTCTGTCACTTTTCTGGACATTGATTTTGTTCTCTCCCACTACAGTGACCTATCATCCACATACCCCAGTTCTAAGTTTATTTACATTGAGGCTCTAGTTACTATCTGTATATTTTCATGTTTACTAATATCCATATAAAATAACCAACTTTCCAATTTAAATCTGTTCCTGCTTCCACTTCTGTTTCCACCCCGGGTCCACAAAAATCCCAGTCCATAACAGCCATGCCCCTTTTTGTTAAGTCATGCCCCCTTTTACATGATCAGATTATCGTTCCAACCAGCCAGATTGGACAGATAATCTTGTAGTCTGTACCTAGCTTTAAGGTGGTCATACACTGTGCATTTATTTGCCTGATCAACTGATAATTAGCTGATCTGGCCAATAATTGCATAGTCAAGTGTATGGAAGCAACCGAGCACCAATTATGAGTCTGTCAGCCATGAAAAATCTTCCAGCATGCCTGACAGATCCGATGTGCTCAGATATCGTCAGAATTCCCCTGTAAGCCAAATGAAAATGCGTATATGAGACCCGAGAACCTATCTCCAGCCTCCAGCAGCACACACACAGCTGCTGCCCAGTGTATTGTTGTCACAAAAGGTGCAGATCCTGATGCACATTCCCAGGGTAGGGGTGACAGCTTGTGAGTGCGTGGGAGCATGGAGAGGATGGTACTGCACCAGAGCAAAGCGAGTAGATGCTGGTGTCACACACCAGGGCTGGAGGCAAACAGCAGGAAGAGTCGGTTAGATGAGAATGGCTTCCAAGCTGGCCGGACCTTGGGGGTGATGTGGAAGGCAGAGGGGAGGCTGTCATAGTCTATGTCTCAGGAGGGGAGGCCTGTTGCCCTGTGTTTGCACACGCCTATGAGATAATCACTCGACTGAGTTTATAAATCTGAGTGTATGGCAACGATATTGGATGTTTTCAGCATGTCAGACAAACAGTCTGTCTGATGGTGAGTTTTATAGACAGTGTATAATCACCTTAAGACGCTGGGACATGGATTCCAATAAGAGTAAGTGATGGCGAATGCTAAATATGAAAGTGGTAACTTTATTTTTGGGTTTGGACCCAGCTCTGCTAGTAAACATGCATATCCTGCTCGCGAGCATGTTAAAAAGCCCCGAATCCCAAGAATGCATCAATACACTGAAAACAGATGTTTTATCAGAAAATTTACAGCATTTTTGGACTTAACAAATAAGCCCTTAATTATATGAAAATCTTATGTTCTCTACTTTTTTAAGGTACATCTTAGCTATTAGTTACTATAACCTTAGCATTTTTATGAGGTGCCAACAGGTACAAGTTTACAATGATGCCATATACAATATTTAAATGCATGTTTTATATATAACTATTTACATACTTGAAATGTACTGAAATAGGAGCATGTGTGTGTGAGGGGGGGTGGGAGGGATCTGATGGGCATGTAAAAGGGATGTGGGTAGGTCTGAGGGCATGTGGAGCTATCTGATGGGCATTTAAGAGGCATGTGCAGTGGTATGGTATCTGGGAAATTCCAATGAGCACTTAAGGGGTTTATTGGGAGGTCTGGTTCCATGTAGGTAGATCTGTGAGGACGTTTACAGGCATGTGGGTATTTCTCATGGGCATTCAAGGGGCATGTGGGGAAAGTCTGAATGCACATGGGGAAGTCTGTTAGCAGAATTTGGGTTCTGCCCCCTAGAATTTTAAAAAGTAGTGTGGCCATACCCATGTGCAACTCAGTGAGGTGTCCTGCAGGAACTAGAAAGACTGAGACATGGGACCAGTGGCGTCACAAGGGGGGTGCGGGCCGCACCCGGGTGTCACCCGCTGAGGGGTGACACCAAGGTGCAGACTCCCTCACAGTGACAGGAGCCGGGTGCTTCACTGCAGTATTAAGTGCAGCACCCGGCTCCTGGCACTGTGAGGGAGCCAGCACTGCAACACAATGCAGTCAGCACACCCTGCACCCCCTCGCAGTAATATTAAAAAAACGGGAGAGGGATCGGGCCGCACGAGGTCACGCCCCCTTTTCGGGGCGCATGCGGCTGGACCGCGCTCACAATGTCCCTCCCCGCACCAGGTGACACTGAGGGGAGGGATGCCACTGCATGGGGTCAGTTGGAGGCAAGCTGGTTGTCTGTCCCAAAAGATGTGATGTCACTATGCACTATTATTAATTATAAAATAGGATGCAGAAGCAATAAAATCCTACCTCAGGGCCTGATTCAGCTTAGGACGGAAATGCAAAGCTGCACGTAAGCAGCTTTTCAATTCCGCTCTTGCAATTACGGTAAGGCAGCAGGAGGCATCACACCTCCTGCATGCATTACTTATCCGAGCTGCGAGAACATCGGTCGGCTAAGTGACCCATGGGGTCAAGGAAGCCAGCTGCCGCAGATGAGAGTAAGAGGTTAGGAAATCTCCACCAGCCGACGGACATACTGGCCTCTTCCCTCCCCCCAACGGCGGCAACACAGGCCGTCGCTGCCCCCTCCCTGCCCACAAATGGCAGCAGACTGTCATTCACTGCCAGTCTGCTGCCAGTCTGCGTGCGAACACACAGGACCCGTACTGTACATACGCGGTACGGATCAGGCACCTGCGCAGATTCCTGATCATCGGGAATCTGTGTTCAGCAGTGCATGTTGAATCAGGCCCTCACTACGGAATAGTGCTCCCACAAGACCAAACAGACTTCATGGAGGAAATTTCAAAATTAATTATTCATCTTAATTACTTTTAGCTTGAAAGGGACTATTCCAAACCAGATAACCTAAATCCCCTCCACCCCAGCCCCCCCGCTACTCAAACTTATCAATGTTGTTGTAGTAGGAAAAATAAAATTGTGGTACGACCAATGCTACAATAACATTCTGATTTGGAGAACCTATATCAATTACATCATATGCATGAATAAATCTCAATCTGCCCTTTACAATCAAAATGATCCAAACATGGAACGAGGATTTCTGAGATCTTGTCATGTTTTTTGAAAATCAGAAACAAACAAACCAGAAACAAATCAGAAACATACATCATACTGTAACTTTATCCCAACAACCAGCACAACAGAAGGCTCATAAACATTCTAGAGGGGCGATTCAATTCAACGTGAATTGAATAGCGCCTGAAGCGAGCTCCCGGAGCTATTCAATTCAGTGTGCTGTTTGGGCGCATAGGCAAACGCAGGGGGGGGTTCCGTCTGCCTGGAAACCCCCCTCCCCAGCCCACACCATGACTACAATAGAAATGGTAATATAATAGAATTGTACAAGTGCTGCATGTTATTCTCACTATCACAAATGAAATAATTAACACTACCTGTGGATCTTTTAACATGTATCAGTCAGTAATAAATAACCTGTGTATCAACTAGGAGATCTGGAAAACATTCATTGTTACTGTTAGGGATGTGCTGCTATAGAGCCCAATATGTACATATATGTCCATGGCAGTGCTAGGTTCTTCTGCTGCTCCTCCAGGCTCCCGGACTTGCTCTAATACTCTGGAATGGTGCCCACATCTAAAATACAAACATACAGCTCAGGCAGGATGGACCTACTACCGCATTTAGTGGCTTACTGTGATCTCTGGTCCTGTATATGCTGGAATTATGACACACAATACACTTTGTATGATGCATATTAAAGCTGGTTAAGTGCTAATTCTACCCTCTTCATGGACTGGCCACACTCACTCTAAAATCAGGCATTTGGAAACCCCCCTCTAGAAATCCTGCGTTTGCCACTGGGGCGGGCTAAGGATTTTTTCTCGCACCCCCCTGGAGATGCGAGGAGAAATCCGACCAAAGTGCCGGGCGCGCAGCTGTTTTTCTTCTTAGTGTGGCGCTAACAGCCGCGCACTACGGCAATTTGGTCAGAGAATGCCAGTCAACGCGCCTTAACACCCTTGTTAAGGCACGATAACCGACATTCTCCGACCACACAGCGCACTGAATTGAATAGCTCCAGGAGCTCGCTCCCGGCACTATTCAATTCGCTTTGATTTTAATGGCCCCCTAGGAGACCAATTAAAACATCTACTGTACGGATAAACTCCTCCCAACTCCAGAATTTCATGGAACAGGCTTCTAAATTAAATATTTTTCCTTTATTGCTAACAAATTACCTAACTCTAGGTAATTTGTATGTTGGCCATTGCACTTCCTTTTGTATTTCTTTTTTCTTTGTTTAGACAATTTAGTTTAGACAATGTATTTTTTCCAGTGTACTTCATGTAATACTATGTGATGGATACACATGTTTGCACTTATATTTTTTTGTCTTTCTGCATACCAAAAAAAAATTATTTAAAAAGAAAAACAGTTTCCACTTTCTTTAGACCTAATTTTTTTTGTATCAAGGTGGCTATATGGTTCGGAGAGAGAACAAGAGTCCCCAAGCTATGCCAAGCCTGGGCATTTGAATGGAGCTTGGCTTAATTTCTGGGTGTCACATTCTGTGGTCTGTCATGTAAAACCTGCATGTCTTTGAGTAAATAGCCTATTCTTTAAGACAGCGGTGGGGAACCTTTTTTCTGACGTTATTTGCGGACCTGGTGCAGGCCACGTCCCCTCCATTTTATGTCACACGGTGACGGGGCCACAATCGCCAGTGATTACAGAAATGCCTGGAGCATCCTCATGATGCTCCGGGGAGCTGTAAGGGTAGCGGTGTGACCATCTGAAGCATCCTAAGGATGCTCCAGGCGGTACTGCTGCATAGATTCTGGCTGCAGGGCACCATTCTAGGCACCCTGCTATCGAGATGAGGCTAGCAGAAAAAAGCTCAGAGGGCCAAACCAAATTACTCCGGGGGCCTTATACGGCCCCCAGGCCTGAGGTTCCCCATCCCTGCTTTAAGAGAATGGCCAGGTATTCTGTATCCCAAGCATTTGACAGCATTACCCAGAGTTGCAGCTGGAGACGTAGCTCCTATCATTGGGATCTGCAAAACACACATGGGCAAAACAAGCCCAAGGGGTATGTCAAAATCCAAGGTGTGTTTGGTTTTTGACACACCCCTTCCCTTTTAAAAGGGAAATCTCCTGGCACTAGGTGATTAAGATCTATCCCAGATACTGCTCTAAAAGTTGTTCCTGCTTGTTTGTTCATCAGTATATTGATTTGGATTTAATATCTGGCTTAGAGATAACTGAAACCTTGTGTACTGACCCATCTTTTATTCTGAACCCTGAGTAATCTGTTAACCTTTTGTACTGACCAGGTTTGTGGTCTAGACTCTGATAGATCTGATTTCCCTGGTACCAAACTTGAATTGAATACTGCACTTGTCTTAGCTTTATCTTAAACAGTTACCTCTTTTCTACCTGTGTATAAGATCCACCTCAGAACTATTGCGCAGCTTCTAAATAGGGGACCATATTGCGATAAGAGGAACATTATTACTATCTGATTGTGACACTGGGAAACAACAAAGCCTAACTGGTTCTGGAGAAGTCAAGTTAGATTCACATTCCTTTTCTCTCTTCATAAACACTGGTACCAGCTTTGTTACCACCATTATTCTCCACTTACCCGAGGGTTCAGCTTCCTTGTCATCCTGTGTGGATTCTAGAGCAGCTGATCATTTTGTCACCTCTTCTGTGGTCTAAAAGTCTGGCATTCCTACTCAAACTCTTTCCTGCCCAATATCATCAATAGGAGCAAGATTTCCCATATAACTATTCTTCAGTCTACTCATCTGACACTTCAAATTAAGTGCCATGCATTGTGAGATAATTTCCTTCCCATGCCGGGACATATTTCTTTGAGAAAGTCAACAAAGGTAGACGAAAGCACCCGATGTCATCTCCATGACATAACTTGGAAATGATAGTGGCAAGAAGCACGAGTTAGGAAACTAACAAACCTTTTACTAATAACTACACGTGCTTGCATTTTATGCTTTTGTGAAAAATTGTGGGGACTTGCATACATTCTAGTGAGACAGGTACCCAATTCATTTGGAGAGTTCTGGATCTGTTTTTATTTTTTTTTCAAGAATGTTTTTATTGAAAATAATAGACAGAATACAATGTCAAAAGAGATTTTCACATTTTTTGAGTATATAAACATCTGAATAATATACAGTATATAGAGGTACAAAAAGTACCAGATATAATAGTACAAAGCTTTTGTATTATATACAATATAAGAAAAAAATATTCGTATTATGTTGTTTGAATTGGATCCGTAAACATATAACATCAGTAAACCTATAAACACAATACAATCTCGATATGGATCGTGAATCATTGTATATCACTCTAGATCTGTTTTTATATTCACAATGGACTTGTGTAGTCAATTATGTTTGTTTAATAGATGCAGATTGTATATTGCTCCTGAATTATACAAATTTTTTTAAGTTTATTTTATTGAATTTTCAAAAAGCATACAAGTAAATAAAAAAAAATCCCAATTACACCTCCATATAAAATAAAAATAGCAAATAATATGAACATGTACATAAAGCAATGATCAATATATGTACAGGAGTCAAATAACAGAGGAGAGTAAAAGGCAAACATAAACTAGTCTATCTCAAGAATAAATAAACACATAGAGGTATTTTTACTAAAGTGCCGGTTTTTATAAGTGGAGAAGTTGCCTGTAGCAACCAATCAGATTCTAGCTATTATCTTCTAGAAGGTGCTAGATAAATGTTAAGTTGAATCTGGTTGCTTGGCAACATCCCCAC
Organism: Taudactylus pleione; assembly: GCA_031769625.1. Classification (NCBI taxonomy): domain Eukaryota; kingdom Metazoa; phylum Chordata; class Amphibia; order Anura; family Myobatrachidae; genus Taudactylus; species Taudactylus pleione. The sequence goes on along the minus strand of JAUIMM010000153.1, from coordinate 32,951,070 downwards.
TTTTAAAAACTCTCACTTTAGTAAATATACCCCTTGTATCCCCATAGTATCACATCCACAAATCATTATACTTATCTTTATTAATCAGCTGATACTATATTGGTGCAATATATATGACAGAAGATGTATGTAAACTTTTTGTTGCTAATGTGTTTTATAATCTGTGTATTTTTTTTATTTGTGAATTGGAGTTTCATTGGACACATTTGATTATAACCCCTCCTTTAGCACAGCTTTTTGTTTCTGCTTTTCTTATAAAATGAATTGCTGTAAATCTGAGGTATTGTGAATATTAGGTGAAAACCTTTAAATATGCCTATTTGTAGTCAACACATAAAATATCAGAGTATAATTATCCCTAAGTACTTATTACAGATATGTTTGAAGCGCTAAGCGATTGATGGTTTGTTGCCTTTGACTCTATCAGTGTGGTTGTCTTACTTATAATGGATCTAGAGTGCGCAAAACAATTTATCATTAGCTGCCTATGTGGCACAGAAAAAAGCCTTCACCAAGCTTTAGAACAATCTACAAAACACACAAATTGTGTCACATACTGGCGCTTAGATAAAATCAAATCCACACCTAAAGGGAGCTCTTCCTTTTGGACTTCAAGACACAATTTCTGTAATAAGTTCATGAAAAAACATCTCTATTTTTCAGCTGATGTAATCGGTAAGTAATCTGTTCCTTCCAGATACTTAATATCTCAATACAAGAAGAGAGAAACTAATAGTGCAATTTTGCCATAAAGAAACAATAACATTAGTTCAAATTGCACTCACATTTGAACACAAAAATATCACCATATGGTAAACTCTTTGGTAGTTCACTGTAAACAGGGCACAGCCAGGATATCCCTCAAAAGTTGGAACAGGCGGAGTCTTCTATGGTAGGTCCGGAAACCTGCAATGGAGCTCCTAAACAGGGTGTCCAGCATTCAGCCACTGACGGTGATGTCTTTGTATCCTTTGCTTAACGCTTCTCAAACCATGGATGGTTCTTCCTCAGCATTTGGATACAGCAGACTAAATCCCCTTTATATACCCCTTTGAATTACCTTAAGTAGCCACAGGACATAGGTACAGCCGGTTCTCCAGCTATCGCCATAAACGGAAATCCGTCACCGGATGTTGTCATGCATTCCACGTGTGGAGCGCATACCAGGCAGTATGTCACCTGATGTTATAATGCCCTCCAGGTGTGGAGCGCATACCAGGAAGTCTGTCACCGGATGTCACGTCAAACCAGAAGTCAAACAACGGGAATGACGCTCATAAGTTTCATATATTCAGTGGTTTACATATTATACAAACAACATAAAATTCACATTATATTCTAAATAGTCACATTAATTGAATAATGTGACTTCAATATAAATGAAGAAAGCACCTATGAAGTACACTTTTTGTAGGATTTCTCAGGGTCCGGGGATACATAAAACATAAAAAGATAAATATACATAAAAAACACATATACATTATATTCATCAATAATTAAAGGTAAAAACAAATCCATTTGGAGTGACTAAATATATAAACAAGAGACTAAGAGAGGTTTCTTAAAAGACGTGTTAATTTATAAAAAACACTTAATTTCAAAGTCACTATTAAGACCATGGGGGACTCGAGTCTATAGCTTATATATAAAACGCAACTCAGATTTTGCTACTCTTGTTGCCATATTTTTCTCTTTCCATGTTGGATTAATTTGTTCTATCCCCCAGAACGCTTTCATTTCATGAGTATTTGAATTATGTACATTTTTAAAATGTGCAGAAACAGTATGCATTTCTAGGCCTCTTTTAATATTATATAGGTGTTCCGCCAACCTTAATTTGAGACACCTACTAGTTTTGCCAAAATATACAAAACCACAGTTACACTCAAGGGCATACACAATGTTTTTTGAGTTACATGTTATGAACTCTTTTATAGTGTATTTTTGTCCTTTGACCTCAAACTCCTTTATTTTACTTTGACCCTTAACAGTATGGCATATTTTACATCGGTGAAAACCTTGACTTCTTAAGCTACTTCTTCTCTGGTCTTCTAAAGCACTTCTCACAATTTTGTCTTTAATATACAGAGCTCGTCTATAGATAAAAGATGGTTTTGTTGAATTCTTATTGCCAGTCACTGGATCCTTTCTCAAAATTTTCTAGTGTTTGCGGAAAACATTTTCTACCTCTTTATTCTGATAATTAAAACCACTAATAAAGGACCATTGTAATGTATCCTTTTGTTTTCAATTGTTTAAAGTTTCCTTTTTACATTGTAATAATTCAGCACAATCAATTGCATTTACTTTGTTTAGCATCACGAATACATTCCTTTGTATATCCTTTATCTAAAAAGCGTTTACTCATTAATTCCATTTGTTCATTAGATATTTCAGGTTCTGTGCAATTTCATTTTACACCTAAAAATTGACCATATGGGATCCCGTCAAGCCAATTGTGATGATGCTGGCTTGACCTATCGATATAGGCATTCGAGTCAGTGGCTTTCCTAAAAACTTGAGTGCATATATTATTGTCTTTAAAAAGGATACTTCAATATGACTTTTAATTAAAGAAAATTTTATATTAGAGTGGTTATTATTTAAAAGCTTACAAAAAATTAATCAATTCACTTTCAGTGCCCTGCCAAATAAAAAACACATCATCTATAAAATGCTGCCATGACACCAGGTCCGCCCCAAGTCTACCGTCTGGCCAGATGGTTGAGTCCTCCCAGAACGCCATAAATAAATTGGCATAACTTGGGGCAAACCTGGTGCCCATTGCAGTACCAACTAGTTGTAAATAGTAAAAACCATTTAAATAAAAATGATTATTAGTTAAAATAAATTTTATTCCATCTAAAATAAATTGTTTCAGCTCAGTAGAATAATCCGATCCATTTAGGAAATAGGACACTGCTTGGAGACATTTTTCCATTTCTCTGATGGTATAAAGTGTGGGAACATCTGCACTAACCCGAATATTTCCATTTTTCCATTCCATATTTTTTAATTTTTCAAGTACAACACTCGAATCCTTCAAATAATCTTTTGTAGATTTAACGAGTGGTTGAAGATAATGGCCAATAACAGATGACAGATTAGATGTAATGCTATTTGTTCCCGATATAATCGGTCTGCCTAGAGGGTGGAGGGGGTCCTTGTGCAACTTTCGTAAAACATATATTGTTGGTATTGATGAGTTTAATATGTTTATATATTCATATTCAGGTTTATTTAATACACTATTTGATAATGCTTTATCTGTGAATACTTTCAGATCCTTCATTATTTTGTTTGTTGGATCTGATTTATTTTTTTTATATGTTACACCATCTGTTAATTGTTTATCAATTTCTTATATATAGTCTGTCTTATTCATAAGGACCACCCCGCCACCCTTATCGGCTGGTTTAATAACCAGGTTATTATCATCTTTCAAAGATTTTAATGCTGTCCATTCCTTTTTTGTTGAATTAAATTTTTTTCTTTTTCTTTTTTAAAATCACTTCTACATCTTATAAAACCATTTTGCTAAAACAATCTATAACACCGTCCTTCTGATATGAAGGGTAAAAAGAAGATTTTGGTTTGAAAGAGGATCCAGATGGACCTCTAGTTTCCTCTAACTTATCTCCTTCCTCATTTTTATTAATAAAAAACTTTTTTATTGTTAACTTGCGTATGAATTTTTGCAAGTCAATATAAAAATTAAATGAATCTAGTTGGTTGGTCAGTGCAAATTTCAGTCCTTTTTTTAAGGACTTTTTCTTCCACCTCTGGTAGGTATAATGGATAGCTACTCACAAATTTTGTACTATACTACGCCTTAACATATAAGACTGATGTACTCAAATTGATAGTGCTTTTTCCAATTTCATTTATATGCCGAGGGGAAAACCAATAGACTCCTGTAAACAAATTACTTTACCTTTGCTTAAAGACACATTTGCAAAACTTTAATGGGGTTTGGTATGACTGGTCGACAGTCTGAAGGTCAATGTGAACCTTTAGGTTATGAATGTCGACAGTCAAAAGGTTGACATGGTCATTAGGTCGACCAACAATATGCAGACATGTATTTAGGTCGACATTGGTTAAATGGTCAAGACATTAAAAAAGTCAACATTTCACATGTCAAAACAAAATGTTGACCGTTTTATTTTAGCCTCACCCTAAACCAAACCCTAAAAGTCATAAAAAACATGTTGACATTTTTGTGTGAGCATGTTACATGTGGACCTTTTAAATGTGTTGACCATTTAACCATGTCTACATATTGATGGTCGATCTAATGACCATGTCGATCTTCTGTCGACATTCAAACTGTTTTGACTTTCTTAATGGTGACCAGTCAACCGCATACCCTGTATTTTGGTTACCTTGATGAGACATGCAAAGGACTGGAACTTCGCTCTTCACTGACCACCGGGATGATTTTGTTTTTACAGACCTCTGCTCTGTTACTGTGGATCCTGCATATCATGCCCCAAAGTTTCCCTCCTCAGATTAGAGGTAACATTTTGCATTGTGATTCAGAGACGACTTTCTGGCTGTCCCTGCACAACGGGGTGTGCGGTGCTACATTGGTGGTGGAACGTGTGGGGGGGGCGTGGTAAAGAAGGCAGTGTGGGGGGTGTGGTGGCACGATTTTGGCCATGCCCTCGCTGTACAATGTATAGATTACAGCATTATAAAGCAGTGGGCGTGGCTATGACGAATTTCAACACAAATCGCGTCATATGCCTGTGTGCAGCTTTGCAATTGCGTTCCTTGCAGAATCAGGCCCTGTATCTTGCATGAGTTCATCATACGCATGTCTAGAACAGTGGAGATTTGTGAGATTCTTCCTTTTACGGTACCCTATATCTGGATGTGTGGACAGGAGCATTGTAGTGCATGCCAAGTAAGATGCAGACAGGGAGAGAGATGCATATTCATATGGGAAAGCCTTATTATTTGCCGGTGGTCCAGGACATTTGCAAATAGTAAATGTGAATGATGACAGTCGCTAACACTAGCGAACCACTTGTGATTGGCTATTTGCAAATGCTTGTTTGAATGGTGCTTTCATTGTTGCTTAGGCAGGTTATGCTAGTGTGAGCGTGTTTAAGCAATGTAAAGTAATGTGAACATGGACTTGTTTCTGCGGAATTAGAGTTTTTTATAGTTTAATTAATACCTATAGCGAATGTGTTTGTTGCACTTAAATGAAATGTTTTCCAACATGGGAGCATGTTTAAGATAGGCCCATAAGCTACTGTTGCTGACCAGAAAGTATCTCAAGTCCTGCATATGGGCATAAATGTGCTATATTTGCTGCTACCATTCAACTGTAAATCATACTCATTTTGCTCTGCAAATCTGCATCTAGTTGTCTCTAGCACAAGATAATATTAGCATCTAAACTTTCTAAAGGGCTGTAGTACAAGCCCCAAATGGGGGCTTCAAATGACAATAACTGTGGTTCCCACTAGTACATTCTATAATGTATAAAGGTAAGTGATACATTAAATATATACTGTTTCTAAATGTATTTCTAAAAAAGGCTATAGGCCCACAATATGTGTTGAGCTGTTGGGAAGCTATAGAAATTGAGTACTGTCCCAAATAGTGATTTATATTTGTTTTTAGTGTCTAAATATATAGAGAGAGAGAGAGAGAGAGAGAAGAGATGATCACACGCAGCCCCTACTATGCCTCTGCCTGATTGACAGGCAGAGGCATTTAAGGAGCGGTGCGGGGGCGGGACCGGCCGGCGTTTCCAGAAACGGGAGCGTGTCCGCGCCGATTTCCGGTAATGGCAAGGCCAGGGGCTGCTTCCACGGACGCAGTTTCCTGACCTCACAACCCGGCCAGGTTGAGTAAGCTGAGGCTTACTCAGCTGGTCGATGGCCCTTCACCGTCCACTATCATGATCCCAACGTGCAACCTCTGTCACAGTGCTGGGATCGCAAATGCAGCAGGGGGTGTCATACACCTCCTGCTGCATTTGCATATTATCAAGGACAGAATAGCAAAGCTGCCTGCATGCAGCTTTGCAATTCCGTCCTAAGCTGAATCACCCCCAGTGTGTTGTAGTCTCATGGTTATAGAGGAGCTTCAGGTGGGGCACTCCGACAATCAACATTTTCTTCTGTAATGTTCCCTCCTATTTCCACATGTTGTCCATAATAAGAGGCAGAAGGACAAAATATTGCAACTGTTGCTCTTCAGGATTATTCTGTTGAGTGCTTTGGGAGGGCCAAAGGTGATAAACTTGCACACTTCTCCTTATAATTTGCACACTTCACCTTCAAGAACGCAACCGAAATACGCACAATTCAATTAGAAATCCCAATTCGCACTACTTGCAGTGAGTGTGCAAATTTTGTCCAAAAACCAAACAGGGAAACTAAGTGACAACTTTGTTAGCAGAATCATATAGAAGACTGTAAGGAAAGTACTGTATGCTTTTAAACAGTGTCAAATGGCTGATTTGCGCATTTTTTTTTTAAAGTAAAATAATGTAAAGACCGACAAAATTTTGTTTAATTACAAAGGAATTAAATGGAAAATTAAAGAAAAAAAAAGTAGAAAAAAAGATGCTTTTGGGGTAATTAAAAAAATATATATATTTTTTTGTTGTTGTTCATTTCATTAAACTTATTTTGGGGTTATTTGAGGCCATAATTTTAACCCCAAAAATGACATGTAGTTATTGGCCGAATTAAGCTAATTGAAACATTTCAAATGCATAATTAGTCATTAGGAGAGGTGTCCTAGGGGTTCTGAAGCAAGTCCCAACATTTTTACCTTAAAATAAAAATGTTCCTACCTTGCTTCCTTTTCACCTGCTCAGGTGAAAAGTTGAGTATCTGGAGCATCACATTTGTGGGTTCGATTATACTCTCCAAATGGCCAGAAAAAGAGAACTTTCATGTGAAACTCGACAGTCTATTCTTGTTCTTAGAAATGAAGGCTATTCCATGTGAGAAATTGCCAAGAAACTGAACATTTCCTACAACGGTGTGTACTGCTCCCTTCAGATAACAGCACAAACAGGCTCTAACCAGAGAAGAAAGAGAAGTGGGTGGCCCCGGTGCACACCTGTGCAAGAAGACAAGTACATTAGAGTCTCTAGTTTGAGAAATAGACACCTCACAAGTCCTCAACTGATAGCTTCATTAAAATGGTACCCGCAAAACACCAGTGTCAACGTCTACAGTGAAGAGGCGACTCCGGGATGCTGGACTTCTAGGCAGAGTGGCAAAGAAAAAGCCATATCTGAGACTGGCCAATAAAAGGAAAAGATGAATATGGGCAAAAAAACACAGACATTGGACAAAGGAATATTGGAAAAAAGTGTTATGGACAGACGAATCGAAGTTTGGGGCGTTTGGATCACACAGAAGAACATTTGTGAGATGCAGAACAAGTGAAAAGATGCTGGAAGACTGCCTTACGCCATCTGTCAAGCATGGTGGAGGTAATGTGATGGTCTGGGGCTGCTTTGGTGCTGGTGAAGTGGGAGATTTGTACAAGGTAAAAGGGATTTTGAATAAGGATGGCTATCACTCCATTTTGCGACGCCATGCCATACCCTGTGGACAGCGCTTGATTGGAGCCAATTTCCTCCTCCAACAGGACAATGACCCAAAGCACACCTCCAAATTATGCAAGAACTATTTAGGGAAGAAACAGGCAGCTGGTATTCTGTCTGTAATGGAGTGGCCAGCGCAGTCACCAGATCTCAACCCCATTGAGCTGTTGTGGGAGCAGCTTGCCCATCAAGCCAATCCAACTTGTGGGAGGTGCTTCAGGAAGCGTGGGGTGACATTTCTTCAAATTACCTCAACAAATTAGAATGCCAAAGGTCTGCAATGCTGTACTTGCTGCTTTGACGAAAGCAAAGTTTGAAGGACAAAATTATTATTTCAAATAAAAATCATTATTTCTAACCTTGCCAATGTCTTGACTATATGTTCTATTCATTTTGCAACTCATTTGATAAATAAAAGTCAGTTTTCATGTAAAACATAAAATTGTCTGGGTGACCCCAAACTTTTGAACGGTAGTGTACCTTAGCCAGGTCTAGGTGCAAATATGCCCATATCCTTAATTAGACTCATTATGCTAAAAACACCTCTGTTTCACACAAATGTAAGAATAATAACAGAATATTAAACATTTTACATGAACTCTGGGGGTTTAGTTTACAGATGTGTCCTCATTCACTAGCGTTTATTTGCACCCCCTTTGCATTGCAACATGGTTTGTCCAGGTACATAGTTACTTACTCTATCTTACTCTATTCCCATAACTGAATCAGGCCCAGAGATGGTGAATTGCTCACATTGGAGGCCATTGGATGATCTGCACTTAGCACAGGGATGGTGAAAGTTTCAATGGTGCGACCAATGGTGGTGTCTAAAGATGAACAAATTATGATTGCATGTCTGTAGACACAATCGTATTCCATGCAAAGGGTGCGAATTGCCGTTGTAACGGCGTTAAAACGCCGGCAACAGACCGGCACCTCGCACCCTTTGCAGCCAGCTTCGAGCCCGAATTCGCTGAATTTTGCTCGGAACACTATGGGGCTGCAAGCAATTTTCTGCGAATCAGGGCTGTCGAAAAGTGCGGTCATTGCCGCGAAGGCTCGCACCGGCTAATTGGATCAAGCCCTCACAGTGGGCGCCTCAGTCCTTGCACGGATGTACACCAAGAAAAAGCTTTGCAGCGGGTTCAGCATAAAATTGCCGATGCAACTGCATCAAAAGACACAAGGAAGGCCGCCACTGCGTCTGATTCAAAATCAAACCCTATGAGGGAGTATCCCACCCCCTCCATAGACCCCGCCCCCATTAGGGCTGCTACCAGAAATTTCTTAGGCTGGATTTCCATCCCAATCCACTTCTGCCCCATTAATTCTCTGGCAAATTTGTTTCTTAAACTTTTGTGGTAATTACATAACAGGAGAGCTAACAAAACTAACTACAGTAAATAACAAGACTGAATATGTCATTCTATCTGACGAGGAAGTCAAATCCCAAAGTGGAAACATTGGGAAAATGTGTGGTATGTGCTGGCTACAAGCTTATGTGGTATACCTCCTTCCTGCGACTTTGCTTAGGTAAGATCAGTAATGAGTGACAATAGGTGCTTTGGGGTCCTAAGGTGTGGGACTTCCGGGGAAAGAGGCAGTGATACAGTTGCACTACATCTGGGGGAGGGGGGGGGGGGTCAGGGGGGCTGGTTATATTATACAGCCAGTGATACATTTATAGTACAGCTGGAAACAAGGGGAGCTATATTATGAGGCAGTGATACTGGTATTATATAGCTGGGGATAGCAGGAGGTATATTATACAGCCAGTGATACATTTATAGTACAGATGGGAACAAGGGGAGCTATATTATGAAGGCAGTAATATAGGTATTATATAGCTGGGGATAGTGGCAGGTATATTATACAGCCAGTGATACATTTATAGTACAGCTGGGAACAAGGGGAGCTATATTATGAAGGCAGTAATATAGGTATTATATAGCTGGGGATAGTGGCAGGTATATTATACAGCCAGTGATACATTATTAGTACAGCTGGGAACAAGGGGAGCTATATTATGAGGCAGTGATATAGGTATTATATAGCTGGGGATAGCAGGAGGTATATTGTACAGCCAGTGATACATTATTAGTACAGCTGGGAACAAGGGGAGCTATATTATGAGGCAGTGATACTGGTATTATATAGCTGGGGATAGCAGGAGGTATATTATACAGCCAGTGATACATTATTAGTACAGCTGGGAACAAGGGGAGCTATATTATGAAGGCAGTGATATAGGTATTATATAGCTGGGGATAGTGGGAGGTATATTATACAGCCAGTGATACATTATTAGTACAGCTGGGAACAAGGGGAGCTATATTATGAGGCAGTGATACTGGTATTATATAGCTGGGGATAGCAGGAGGTATATTGTACAGCCAGTGACACAGGTATAGTACAGCTGCAGACAGGGTGAGGTATAGTATGAAGGCAGTGACAGGGGCGTAGAGAGCCACGCGGGGCCCCGGTAAAGAGGGGGACGTGGCCTAATTGCAGAAGGCGTGGCCATGACCCCTGGAAAAAAAAGTTGTGTTTTGCAGCGCCACGAAGCGTCGCTGCGCACCGGGAAGGGGGCGCTGTGAGCCCCTCATGCCGGCGCAAAGCCAGTGGGGGGCACGATCAGTGTGATCGCTCCCCCCTTCAGACATAGGAGATTGCTGTGGCTTCTGCTTAGCAGCCACAAGCAATCTCCCACTGCAGCCCAGCACACGCTGTGTGCTGGGCTGCTGCAGAGGGAGGGAGGGAGGGAGGGAGGGAGGAAGTGAGGGGGGGGGGGCGGCGCCAGACCCAGGCCCCCGTCGGGCACCTCTGGAAGCCCGGGCCCGGGTAAATTGTACCCACTCCCCCCTCCTCTCGGCGCCCCTGGGCAGTGATACAGGTATTATATAGCTGAGAATAGTGGGAGGTATATTGTACAGCTGAGAACAGGTGGAGGCATATTATGAAGGCAGTGATACAGTTATTATATACAGTGCCTTGCAAAAGTATTCAACCCCTTTGCATTTTTCATGTTTTGTTGCCTCACAACTTGGAATTAAAATTGATTGTTTGAAGGTGTGCATCATTTCATTCACAGAACATGCCTACAACTGTGAAGTTGTGTGTTTTCTATATTGTGAATCAAACAACATTTAGGACAACATAACAGAAAACTTCAGCGTGCATAACTATTCACCCCCCTAAAGTCAGTACTTTGTCGAGCCACCTTTTGCGGCAATTACAGCTGAAAGTCACTTTTGATAAGTCTATATGCGCTTGCCACATCTTGCCCCTGGGATTTTTGCCCATTCCTCAAGGTAAAACTGCTCCAGCTCCTTCATGTTGGATGGTTCCCGCTTGTGAACAGTAATCTTCAAGTCTGACCACAGATTCTCTATTGGATTGGGATCTGGGCTTTGACTAGGCCATTCCAACACATTTAAATGTTTCCCCTTAAACCACTCGAGTGTTGCTTTAGCAGTATGCTTCGGGACATTGTCCTGCTGGAAGGTGAACTTCCTTCCCAGTCTCAAATCACAGGCAGACTGAAACAGGTTTTGCTCAAGAATATTCCTGTATTTAGCACCATCCATCTTTCCCTCGACTCTAATCAGTTTCCCAGTCCCTGCAGCTGAAAAACATCCCCACAGCATGATGCTGCCACCACCATGTTTCACTGTGGGGATGGTGTTCTTGGGGTGATGGGATGTGTTGGGTTTGCACAAGACATAGCGTTTTCCTTGGTGGCTGAAAAGCTCAATTTTAGTCTCATCTGACCAGAGCACCTTCCTCCATACATTTGGGGAGTCGCCCACATGCCTTTTGGCAAACTCATATCGTGTCTTCTTATTTTTATCACTAAGTAATGGCTTTTTTCTGGCCACTCTTCCATAAAGACCAGCTCAATGGAGTGTACGGCTTATTGTGGTCACATGCACAGATACACCAGTCTCTGCTGTGGAACTCTGCAGCTCCTTCAAGGTTACCTTTAGTCTCTGCGCTGCCTCTCTGATTAATGCCCTCCTTGCCCAGTCTGTGAGTTTTGGTGGGTGGCCCTCTCTTGGCAGGTTTGTTGTGGTAAAATGTTCTTTCCATTTGATGATGATTGATTTGATGGTGCTCCAGGGGATCATCAAAGATTTGGATATTTTTTTTATAACACAACCCAGAATTATACTTCTCACAACTTTGTCCCTGACTTGTTTGGAGAGCTCCTTGGTCTTCATGGTGTGATGCCTCTTGCTTAGTGGTGTTGCAGCCTCTGGGGCCTTTCAGAAAAAGGTGTGTTTTTATACTGACAGATCATGTGACACTTAGATTTCACACAGGTGGACTTAATTTCACTAATTATGTGACTACTGAAGGTAATTGGTTGCACCAGAACTTTTGAGGGGCTTCATAGCAAAGGGGGTGATTACATATGCACATGCCAATTTTCAGAATTTTATTTATAAAGATTCTTTATATATATTTTTCTCATTTCACTTCACCAAATTAGACTATTTTGTGCAGATCCATCAAATAAAATTCAGATTGAATAAATAAATAACAGGTTGTAATGTAACAAAAAAGGTAAAAAGCCAAGGGGGTGAATACTTTTGCAAGGCACTGTATATTCCGAATAGTGGAATATTTTTTTGCCATTAAAAAAAATATATTTTTTCATATTCTATAATTGTTTACAAAGCAGATTATTTTCACAATAATTAAGTTTTGCTTGCTCTCAGCATCTACACTGAGGGGCCGGTTTATTGGAGAAAATGTTCTTCATGTGTCATTGACTAGTCAATTGATACTTCTGTTTGTAGACAATGCTGTTTAAAGCGAATAGTTGAGGGAAGAGGGTAAAAGCCGGAAACATAGTAAATGTATTAGAAAAGCCGGAAATCCATAGTAAGCGTATTAGAAAAGCCGGAAATCATATTACATGTATTGAAAAAGCCGGAAATCCATAGTAAGTGTATTAGAAAAGCTGGAAATCATAGTAAATGTATTAGAAAAGCCGGAAATCATAGTAAGTGTATTAGAAAAGCTGGAAATCATAGTAAGTGTATTAGAAAAGCCGGAAATCATAGTAAATGTATTAGAAAAGCTTGAAATCCATAGTAAATGTATTAGAAAAGCTGGAATTCTATAGTAAATGTATTGGAAAAGCTGGAAATCCATAGTAAATGTATTAGAAAAGCTGGAAATCATAGTAAATGAATTGGAAAAGACAGAAATTCTATTAGGTAATGTATTCGCGTGTGCAAACTTTTTGCACCCTTCACTCGAATGTGTCACTTTTCTCCGCTATTGCATATGCAGGTTTTCGGCAATTCTATTACAAAAGACGTGATGTGGCATTTGCCTTAAAAAAAAAAAGCTGCGGCTAATAAGATAGCATGATACGCATTTTTGGTGAAAAGTTTGCACAAGTGTAAACTTTTCGACAAACCGCAGCTTTCATAGCTAATTGGATATGGTCCTTAATATGATTTCCAGATTTTTTCAATGCACTTTATATGGTTTCCGGCTTTTTCAATACATTTACTATGGTTTCCGGCTTTTTCAATACACTTTTCATGGTTTCCGGCTTTTTCAATGCATTTACTATGTTTCCGGCTTTTACCCACACCCATAGTTGAGTAAGCAAGACACTGTCTGTGTTATCAGTGGGAAATGGATTTGAAAAGGTTTGACATGGAAGCGACATTGTAGTAGGTGTGCAGTCATATGTTTAGAAACTGAGATTTTATATTATGTGTGATACTGTTCATTCTAGCAGTCAGTTTTGGACGATTTCAGTCATTTTAATGCAGTCAAAAATCGTTCATAGTTCAAATAGTTGATCAAATCGTTCAATTGACACATCTGACAAATCTGACCGTGTGTGTATGCACCTTAAGGACAGTTAAATGGTATTTATTTTGCCATACATGCGCATTAAATAATTAAATTTTTGCTGTAAATCAGGTAAGAGGAGTCAGACCATATTTGTATGCAGCATTTATGGGGTATATTTCCATATAAATGTGTTTTCCTGTGTGCATCACACTGCATATATAACTTCTACTTAAACAGCAGCTTCATATAACTGTGCCAATGTGACACATTAACTTCACATAATCCATTGCCAAACTACATTTGATTAAATAATAATCGTGCCTCTGATAGCTCCTCCCCACCAGCTAGCTCCCTGAGTGGTCGGAGTAAAACAACATTCTCATCTTCCATGGTTGCTATTATGAAACTTTTTTTCACCAATAAAACTTTATCAGCAATATGAGAAAACAACACAATCCGAGCTGTAAAGGTAAACTCCAGAACCCGGATGACAGCCGTCCGCTTACGCTGCGTGGCGAAGAGGGCGGAGTCAGTATTTACAGAAACCACTCTGCTCTCACGCTTGCTGCTCCCTGAGCTGTGACGTCACACAACAAGGCGGGGCCACGTCCATGACGTCAGTGTGTACTGCCTCCCCACGTAGAAAGTTTGGAGCTTGCCTGAGACGTCACCGCCGACAGCAACATCCTCACCGCAGGCAGCAGCAGCAGGAGGATGCAGCCGCCGGGCCCGACTGTTCACCCGCATAGTAACAACCCCGGGGACTTCACCTTCGTGTCTTCTACCGAGGGGAACGGTGAGGCCTAGTCTGGGAGCGGGCGTCTCTGACACCTATGTGGCGTCATCACACGTTACTGTCCCCATAGGAGGGCTCTGTATGTCATCTGCTGGGCCCAACATACGTCATTGCCCATAGTAGTGGGCTCTTGGGAAGGGGCTGGTAGTGACAGCTAAGGGTAGTGAATGCCTGTGTGTGTGGCACATTATTAGGATGTCTGTGGGGCACTTGCTGCTGTGTAAAGGTGGTATAATTACCGTTTGGTAACACTTGTATAGCGCCAGCATACAGTATTCCATTGTCCTTTAACTAGACCCTGAATGGGGGTTTACTATGTAGCATAGTGGTAACAGTCACACATAATGTGTTTTGTGTTACTGATCACTAATATTGTGTATGGTTTGCTTGAAGTGGACTTATTTTATGTAATGGTGTAGTAAATGGTGGACAGACATTGGAATTTAGTATAAAGCCAACAGAACACGGGGGTGTATTTACTAAAGTGAGAGTTTTTAGAAGTGGAGATGTTGCCCATAGCAACCAATCGGATGCTACTTAACATTTAACTAGCACCTTCTAGAAGATAGTAGCTAGAATCTGATTGGTTGCTATTGGCAACAACTCCACTTTAGTAAATATACCCCAGGGTTTCTTCTCTGTACTGTTCACGAGTCCTTGTTTTTGAATATTAATTAAGGGAAGTGTGTCTGTATTGTATCGGTAACACATTTGTTGGATTGCTGTGTATAGATGTGTCGTCATTCACCAGACGTTTGGCGAGAACTTGGTTGCTTCGCCACGGATAGCGATTTTATATTTTTTCTTCTATTTTTGCCTTATTCGTATTGTAGCTTAACACAAAGTTGTTCATAGTGTACCAGGCACGTGAGACTAGTACTTTTGTCACAAAGGAATTGGTATAAAGTCGAAGATTAAGCATAACTATACGTGGCACAAGGCATGGCACGATCGCTTGCTTTTGGATCTGTTTATTTAAAGTTTTTTTTTTTACTCAGATTAACAGTTCAGAAGTACATGAAATGCTATGTACATTGTACTTTTGTCGCTGATATGAATAAGTTGTATATTTTAACCTCTCTGGCAGGAAGCTTGGCTAGGCTAAAGCTGGGTACACACTGGCCGACATATCGGCAGTTCAATTGAACGGCTGATATATCGTGTGTGCGTCGCCCATTGTGTACAGAAGATATTATCTGTGAATGACACAGTTCACAGAAATATAGTGTCGACTGTGCAGCATGGCCGATACATCTACAGATCTATTAGCTCATCATGTTGTGTGTGTATGGGTGGTCAGCCACGCTCCCGTACACTTGCTGCAGAGGCTGCCGGTGACTGACCACAACTGGGTAGGCATTTACATGTAAATGCCTGCCCAGTTGTGATGTCAGGCACGACACATCAGACCGACAATTGGCAAGTGTGTGTGTGCACTTGCCAATCGTCAGAACAGTGGATCGCCTTAAGTTGCAAACTCCATGTATGTGACCCATCTGCATTATGTTGACGCTATATAGATTAAGATAAGATTAATAAAGGAGGGATTCTGAAATGTCTCCTAATTGCCATATATAACAATTACCTGCAGTAAGTGTGTGTTTGACTTTGAAGTTTGTCATGTGGAGAGCAAACTTTTTTTTTGGTTTAAAAACTTGATGAGAGCCAGATTTCACATACTGTAATGGTCTGCGCTGTGATCAAGGTTTTTTTTCTTTAAATTCAGTTGTATCTGATGTGCCGCTGCACAGATATTGCAAGAAAAATGAAAAGAAAACATTTTCATCATCCTATATAATTTTTTGGAAGTGTATGGTATATTCAAACTATTTGAATATAAGAAAACAAATGTGTGTCTATGTATGTATATTTTATATATGTGTCTAATATTTCTTCATGCTTGTGTTCTATTTTAGGGGTCAATCCTATTCCATGCGAAGGGTGCGATTTGCAGTTGAAACGGCGTTAAAATGCCAGCACCGCACCTCACACCCTTTGTGGCCCACTCTGAGCCTGAATTTGCTTAATTTTGCTTGGAGCCGTATGAGGCTGGGAGCACTTTTAGGCGACTTCGGGCTGCCGTCAAGCGCAGCCTTTGTCGCGATGATTTGCACCTGCAAGTACATGGTGTGCAATAGGGTTGACCCCTTAGGCTTTTTACCACTGCATTACTGTTATTTCAAGGAATGTAGTAGCGAATGAAATTTTATTATTATCCTTTATATGATGCCACAAGTGTTCTGCAGCGCCTAACAAAGTACATAAACAAATAAGTGAGCAAGAAAACAGTGACTTACCGTACAATGCAGGGCAAGGACATGGTTGGTACACATTGCTGCAATAGTGATGATCATAACACTCAAATTAAGCAGCAGGGAGTCAGCAATCAAGTGTTAGATGGCCTTGTGGGGAGTAAGGAGTAGGAGAAAGTAGAAGTAGAAGCACATGAGGGAAGAGGGCCCTGCTTGTGAGAGCTAACATTCTAAATTTTAGAGCACAGTGCTGATTTGTCTGTTTACAAACTTTTGTGTGATATCCCAGAAGTTTGTGCATGCAGAAAGCATCATTTTTGTTTTTTGTTGCATACTTTTTTCACACAGTCTACATGAAAAAACCCCCACTATTAACGGATTCTTTACACATAAATATGTTAATGTATAACTATTTTAGTTATGAAGAGAAGAGCTGGATATTAATTTTTACCAGATTGATTGACTGCACTAAAAAAACAAAAAGTGCTTTTGAACAAAGGAATTGGTACTGAATTACTTATTTTCTGTAACTGGCACCTGCCCATAGCTTCTGTTGGTATTAAATTAATTCTTGACCACAAGTGCTTTTGTTCAGTGTACTGATGTCCCCATGGGACCTGTTGTTGCCTTTAATGTAAGAAAGTTTGGTGTGAAGGAGTCTGGATGTAGTTTATGGAGAATACTGGTTAGTATACTGTTTACAGTGAGTTATGTAAAGTCACTAGTGCTCATATTCTATAGGAGTGCCATCTGCTGTATTGTTGGACTCAAAGGATATTGTTGAGGCACATGCAGTTGCGCATACATCCCAACTGGCCTGATTTTGGCACGACTGTCCGGTTTTGCAGACTTTGAAATAGGCAGATTTTCACCTAAAAGTGGAAGTTTATTTTGTTTTGATTCCATTTGTCTAAATGTTGGGCGGTATCGCTTGTCACATACGCTCTGTTATGACCAGGACACCATCATTGTGGATTTTTTATGTTCATGTGCTGTATGTTCACTCATGTGTTTAAGTTTACTCCCAAACACTAAGATCATACTGGTATGTTCATGTTTGTTCAAGCTACAGTTTAAACTATTTGCTTCACCGGATTAAAACATTTCTCTATAAAGAGCCGTGTAATATGTTTGCGCTCTATAAATAAAGGCTAATAAATAGTACATGAGGTTACCTATGCTGCTCTCCTGGAAGCAAAGGCTGTTATGTGGAGTCACTAACACTGGTATACACCTGGAGGAACCTAGGTTCACAGTGGCTCCTCTATTTCTGATGTATTTGTCCAATGTTTTCCTTCGAAAATATTTTTCTATTGCCTTTGTCCAATCTCCATGGTGTTGCAATAATGTAGGGCTAAATTTCAGAAGTATTAAATATACATTACCAATATTTTATACAGTACCAATATTAACATTTTCCAATGTGTCACTTGCTTGTTATGTTTTCTGTATTGGTTATGGCATTCAAATAATAATAATTCATCCAACCAAACTAGTATATGATGAACAACAATCCACTTTAAGTTAATTTTGTCACAAATGGTGTCTGCGAGTTACCTGTCTCAGGTGGTGATCGGGATTCAACGGAGACCGGCATTACTGGAACCACAGATGACGTAAATGGCTCTATTTGCAAGATTTGTGTAGCAGTGAAAACTGCCTTTGATGGTAGATGACAGGAACGTGGAGGTACCGGACTGGGACCGGCAGGAAGACTTGTTGAGTTGAACTGATGAACTAGGAACTTGACTCTGGACTGGAACAACGTGGATAAAACTGATATGACAGGAACTTGACTCTGGACTGGAATAACGAGACAATGGCTGAAGGGAAATCAGGTAATGTTGAGACGAGGGTTAAACAGGGTGATCCGGAAATGCTGTGACAAAGGTTGGAACTCAGGTGCAGGCTGGATAGGATAATTGGGAATTACAGGTTCAGGAAGGAATGGTTAGGTTTGGGATTTAGGTTCAGGGAGGGAGTGGGTAGGTAGAAGGAACAGGAGTTGATCCACAGGAGGAAGCACGATGCAAGTTTGCAGGGTGCCAGGGACCAACCAGGAGTAGGGCTACAAGAGCACAGGGCTAAGGTCAGGAGCACAGGAACTCGCTATAGCTGATGCTAGCAGGTCCTCATAATTGCTGTAGCAGGTTTTCTGGATTGCAACAGGGTTGCTGTAGCAGGTTTTCTGGATTGCACCAGGGGTTGCTGTTAGCAGGAATCGGGGATACACTAGAACACAGAACAGCACGAACCATACACCACGGAAGTAACGAGGTGTTCAGGCCCAGAATGCTATCAGGGGAGGCTATATATACCCTGGGTCTGGCTGCAATTGGTGGATATGGACAGGTGGTCTGGCAGTAGCATTCTGAGTGGTGGAAAGCACAACATGCAGAGGGAGTATTCATCTCTGCAGCACTGAGTCAGAACTACACCTGTGATTCCAATCAGGGCTAGCAGTGTTTACGGACAGGAAAGGACCCAGGTGAAATAATCACTGTGGAAGGAATGCAGGGAGAAGTGCTGCAGCCAGCATGATCAGAGCACATACAAGTCCATGGAGACAGTTGGCAAGGGTAAGTCTACAGGCAAAAGGTGCAAACTAGACAGATTCGTGACAAATTTTGTTATAGTCCATTGTTTACTTTACGTAGATTTACACTGAAGTGCCAAAATTCATCGGATAGCAATATGTAAAGGTAATGGTATGTGGTGCCGCTGCACTGTGACGTATTGCGAATGCCCAGACCTACTAAATTTGTAATCTGACATCTCTTGAGTCAGTTTGAACACCGGCTAGGGTGCTCATGGCAAGGCAACGTGAATTATCGGAGTTTGAACTAGGAATGATAGTGGGTGCTTGATGGATGTGACATTTCATTTCCAAAGTTGTGCGGACATTCAGCATTCCTCGATCTACGGTGTTACGTGTGTACTGGGAATACTTCTTGGAAGGCATTACCACCCTCCGTGGACAGCACAGTGGCCAACCACGGGTAATTAATGATCATGACCAGCGGTGTCTGGCCAGAATTGTGGTAATAGACAAGCTCAAATCACATCCACATTCAATGCAGGAGGTACTAGATCCATATCCAGCAGGTCAGTGCACCATTCTTTAGCTTCCATGGGATATGAGAGCAGAAGACCTACCAGAGTGCCCTTGTTGACACTACGACACCAGACACAGCGCCTCACCGGGACTCGTGATGCTGCTAATTGGACCGTGGAGGACTGGCAAAGTGTTGTGGTCTAATGAGTCATGGTGCCAGTTGTTTTGGGTGGTAGGGTTTGGCGCAGACCCGATGAGGCCATGGACCCCAGTTGTCAACAAGGCAACATGCAGGCTGGTGGTAGCTCTATAATGGTGTGGGGTGTGTTCACGTGGCATGGGTTGGGTCCGCTAGTCCGTCTGAACATGTCATTGACCGGAAACCACTATGCTGCATTGCTTGATGAGCATTTGCAGCCCTTCATGTACCTCCACAACGATGGAATATTCCAGCAGGATAATGCTCCTAGTCATTGTTCCCAAGTTGTCCCGAATTGGTTCGAGGAGCATTCTGAAGAGTTCGGACGAATGGTGTGGCCACCACGTTTTCCCGACATGAACCCAATCGAGCATTTATGGGATGTGGTGGATAAGTCCATGCACACCCAAGATCCTGCAACTACAAATATCAGGGAGCTGTGGAAAGCTATTTAGATGGCATGGGTCAACATCTCTCCAGAGGTCGTCCGTCCACTTGTGGAATAGATGCCATGTCGAGTTCCTGAACTTTGCCGGGCTACGGTGGGTCCTACATGATATTTGGCATCTATTTTGGCACTTCAGTGTACAAGAGTTTGAAAGCTTGTTCACAAATCTGGCAGAAGATGTATGTTTTAGAAGCCCTGGCTTCAGATTGCTCATATTCTCCCAAATTTTAAGAAAAAAAACTTGTGTTGGCAACTGTCACCAGTATAGAGCACTAGCAGAATCTGAGTAACAACTGAACTGATCAGGACACCACCAGTTAAGGGGCATTTATTTTTGTTTATAAATAACAGCATTTATGCAACACTAGTATGCTCTGACTTTAAGGATACTTTCAAAGTATACAGCCAGTTCCTCTGATTAACTGTAGCAAAATGCCATTTGTTTGCTAAAAGAGAGTGATGTATAGTAAACTTTTTGAAGACCCACGTTTATCAATATTTTGAAAAACTGGGGGCAAGGGGGGTAGTAGGCCAGCTCATTTCTATTTTGTTGTAGAGTTCCTGCTAGGCTTTTTTTTTATATTTAGCAGGGTGCGGCACCCTACAGAAGAAAAGCGCACCACCATATTAAAGAGCACTATGAGGTGTTGGGCTGTGGTTTAGTCAGGGAAGCACTGGCACAATGCTTTCTTGATCTTCAGTCCTGTCTGCAAGCAGCACAGTAAGCACCTCCTTTGCGCCATGGGAATGTCTTACCTGAGAAGAGCTCTATGCAATTTGGGAAAGAAAGAGTATCCCAAGCGCTTTTGAAAAAGCCCCCAAGTAGCAGTGCGAAACGCGTCAGCCCGGGATATTGGACCCGATTTGATACCCTTGGTTACCTGCATACATCTATGGAGACCCAGAGAGACGGACGCTGTATTGTGCAGCTGCATGTAGCTACGATATTTAGGTTGAGGCTGGGATATAGACGCGATCTACGGGACTCTGTGCATTTGAAAGGTAGTCGCGGTCCCTATATCTCCTGCTGGAGCAGTGCCTCCCTTCACTATATTTATGTCCGCTCCGTGCGGTTACTACAAGTGACACATACAGCTGCTGCTAGTTATCTCCTGCCGGAGAAGTGATTTTACTGCACATCCTCCATGTCTTTTTTTTTACTTATAAATGCAAGAGGTTTTCTCTGGAACAATTAAATACTTTGTATAAATATACATGGTATACTAGTGATGAACAACGAATGAAAATGGGACTTGAGATATATTGCAAGTGTGGACTTTAACCATTGATTATCTTTTAAACTGGTATATACCGGATCATTCAGGATCCACCTCCTCTAGATACATCAAGAGTACAAATTCTTTACCTCATACAACATATGAATTTTTGTACAATATTGCCATCTATTTGATATATTGATGTTTTTTTTATTATATTCCTTTACCGGTCAAATTGATTATTTAGGATATAAAATATATGTTTGATTAAGTATAAAATGATTTTGTAAAAACAATTTTTCTGTCATGTTTGCTCTCTTTATATTTAATTAGCGCAGAGGTTGAGTTGTATGAAATTCGAGCTCAGGATTCTGCTGAGCCATGGCCACTCCTCCTTCAGTGTGTCAAAGCTAAAGCTGGCCATACACTCTACAATTATCGGGGCGATCCGCCTGATAGCGGCGGATCGCCCCGATAATTGTAGCGTATGGGGGGGGGCGACCGAGAGTTAAATATTGCTCAGTCGGGCGTGCCGGATTGTCCAGCATGCCCGTCCGATGCGATATTTACTGGTAAACTGTCGGCCGCATCGGGCAGTGTATGCCCAGCCGTGGCCGATAGACATTTCCTGTGTTCCTTCAAGGAACAGGGAAATGTCTCCTCCCCCGGGGGCGGAGCGCAGATGTCGGGCTGATACTGTGAGAGAAATCTCAGTGTATGCCGGCAACATCTGCGGCTGGCAGGCTGCCAGATAAAATGTCTGTCGGTCTGAGACATTTTATCTGGCCGTGTATGCCCAGCATAAGGCATGTGTGTCTCTGACTGCACCTGAGACCCTGTGTCACTGCATAGCTCTGATTGGGCTAGCCTAAGTGCCTTCTCTCCTGTTCTCCACAGCCACAATGCAGAGCTGGATTGTAACACCTAGCCGCTGGTGGTTTTGCCCTTTATCAGTGCTCCCTGCGCCTGAAATCTGCACTTCCCCCTCTGACGCTCAGTATTTTTTTTTTTCCCGCTCTACTGGCATGCACACCATACCTGAGCTACTCTCCAATCAGGCACTGTTTTATTGTGTACATTGTACCATACCAGTTCCTGCCTGTACGTATCCAACTAATCGAAGGGGTCTGTGGGTGGTCTGAGGTACATAGATGGTGTATTTGGTGTGGCCTATGGGGCATTTGGTTATGGAGGGGTGGTTTGAGGGTCATTGTTGAGCTATGTGGAGTGGTTTGAGGGGAACCAAGTGGGAAATGAGGGGTGTTAACATAATAAGTTTAAATATTACATATATATAATACTAAGTTTTAGTGCCCATAATATGCCACATAGCTATAGCATTGTCGTGTTCTGCTCAGTGCTAGAACAATATATCGTCCGATACATTGTATATTGTGTACTCTGGTTTAGTCTCTGTAAGCTGCATCTCTCAGATCAAGTGCCTGGTACGATGCATTTACCGCACACGTAAACCTCAGGAAGGTGTGAGCAGAAATCCAAGTTAAGGGTTAGTCACTTGTAATTGAATAGCTCTGGGCGCTACCCAGAAGCTACATTCCCACAGTGATAATTGAATCAACCCCAAAGCCATTGTAAAGATGTGTTTCCAACTTTGACTACAATTTGGAGAAAGACAAAAATGGCTTGGTGTACAGGAAATTCACTGGTCTGCCCAGAACCCGTCGGACACCTTTGAAATTAATTTAAATGCAGGTCAAGCGCCTGACTTAATTGTCCAACATCAGTGCCCGGCCTCACTAATGCTATTGTGGCTAAATAGTTGCAAGTTCCGCAGTCATCTTCCAAAATTTAGAAGTAAACCTTTTCAGAAGAGTGGAGGCTATTACAGCAGCAAAGTGGTGACCAGATCTATGTAAATAGCCATGGTTTTGGAACGAGATATTCAACAAGTGCATATGGATGTGATTTTCACATGTTTTGGACAGTGGTGTATGTATATAATGTATTGTAGACCATGTGAAACATACTTTTAAACTAAAGGCTTCAGCTTTAAATGATTCAAATTAATTTCTTAGACCGATATCACTAGTAAAGATAATGACTTTATGGTTTTTAGTTTAAACTTTAGATGTGGGGAATGTTGAACCACAATGATTTCAAAGGTACACATAGTAAATTGGTGCCTTTGTAAGTTAATTTGCTCGTAAATGTCTCATGCCATTCAGTTGTGTTATAAAGTAGGTTCTACATCTCCCTTTTTGATAGAAACCCATCTTTAATGGATGTGTAGTAGTCTATGATGTGGCAAGAACTAAATTTAACAAAACTAAACAGTCCATCATTACATTAAGAAATAAAGGTCAGTTTGGAAAATTGCAACTGAATGTTTCTTTAACTGCAGTGTCAAAAACAATAAAGTGCTATAATGAAACAGGCCCCTACATGGATTGCATAGGAAAGGGTGAGTTTTAGTCATCAGACTCAGAATTGCCTTTTAATAGCCCCTCCGAGTAGAGATTAAAATAAATATTCCAGTGTGTTCAAGGAGCAGATACATTTCAACGTCAGCTGGTCAGAGGAGACTGAGGGGGTCATTCATACCTGGTCGCAAGCACCGATGTGCTCGCAGCCGTGTCGATGGGTAGCCCTGCGTACACGCAGCGGCCGCACTGCGCGTGCGCAAGCCCCGGAGCGAGGGAGAAACTCTCGCTCCGGAGCTCACTACAAAAGGGGCGGCTGTCGATGTTTATCAACAGCTCGCCCCTTTTTGTAGGCGGGCCGGGGGGGTGGTTTTGGAAAACTGAGGCGTTCCTTAACTAACACCTACTGTTTTGTGGGCGGCCACACTGACACCAGTGATGTCAGTGGGGAGCTTCCTGCTCCATCAGAGCAGAAAGCTCACTGGGGCCTGCGAGTGCCCAGACCCAACCTTAGGGTCTGGTCGCGATGGTGATCACCATCGCAACCGTCACCCTGGTCGCTAGCTAAGCTGTGGGTGGTAACCCACAGCTTAGCTTGCGACAAGGAGGCCGCACCAAAAACAAGAAGCGCCCGCCCTCATTCAGAGAGAGCAATCTCCTCTGAATGAGGTCCTGAGTGACTAAAGGTGCCCATCCACTTGCCGATAATACTGAGCGATTGCACGATTGCGACATCATAATCGTGCAATCGCTCAGTTATCGGCTGCAAATCGGGCATTTAAATGTCTAAAACGACCAGCGAGGCGCGCGCCCACTGCTTGTTTCCAACATCTATCATCGCCCGAACATGACGGTTAACCTGACGACCGTCGTCAGATTGCCCATGTTAGGGGGATGATTAATGTGCATACACTGGAAGTTCAGTGTATGCATTTGACCCCTAGGGAGACGACGGCACGATTACGATGTCGTAATCATGCCGTCGTCCACGCATCTACAAGTGGATGGGCACCTTAGGCCTCCATGGTAGAATTGCTGCAAAGAAATCACTACTGAAGGGAAGTAATAAGAAACTTGCTTGGGTCAAGGAACACAGGCAGTGGACTTCAGACCAGTACAAATCTGTCCTTTTTAGGGCCGTATTCAATTTGAGGCAAAAAATCAGTTTTCGCGTGTTTTTGGCAGAAGCTTTTCGCCGATGACGTCATTTTTCGTCTGTTTTGAGTTTACTCCGTATTCAATTTGAAAGACTTTCGGACTAGGCGGAAAGTCAATGCAATGTAATAGGCGGAAAAGTTTCGCCTATGAATAGAAGGTGGAAAAAAGTGCAGAATTGGGGTTTTGCAATGCAACGTCGCTGGAAACCCCATGCAGCCTTCAGACAGTCCCCCAAAGGTAAACTGCGTCAAGAAACACTTAAGGACACCCCAAAAAAATCACTTTGAATTTGGGGGCAAAAAAAAAAAAAAAAATCCTTGAGGGACAAAGATCAAAACTAGCGAACTTGACTCTGGGGGGATCCCCAAGTATGACCCATGTGTTTTTTACATTGCTAGAGCTTGCGGCAGGTGGATTTTTCACGTTTTTTTCAACTTAACTTTAGCAACTTTAAAATATGCTGACCCCCATTTTCAAGTACCCCAAATTTGCTTGCATAAGTTATTTTCTGCAAAAAAACCTCCAGAATACTATTCTGAGCCACTTAAAAAAATGCTATTTAGCAGCTATTGAGCCCATTTAAAAACACCAAGTACCTTCAGCAAGCCAAATCAGGGGGTACCATGGGGAACCCCCATGTCAGATCATCTTTTGGGGGGGTGTCAGGCTGATTTCCCCAAATCTGACATAACTTTCCGCTTGTTTAAGTTTCGCCGGGTCCCGTTTTCGCGTACTTTTAAATTGAATATGGGGTAAAGCAGGCACGCGCGCGATACTTTTTCGCCTACAAAACACGTGATCTAGGCGAAAAGTCTGGGAGGCGGAAAAGTATTGCTGGTCTGCTCAAATTGAATACGGCTCTTAGTCTGATGAGTAACTTTGTGTGGACACAGAAGTTGAGCAGATGATGTTCCCGCCATGAAGTGTTGGGGTTCTTTTGGTGACACTGTCGCTTTTATTTAGAATTAAAGGCACACTGACCTAGCATGGCTACCATCGCATTCTGCAGCAACACGCCATCCAATCTGGTTTGCACTTAGCGAGGCCATTGCCCCCTACCCACAAATAGGGCAAAAACCCAAAGCGCATCTGTAGGCTGTGAAAAAAATATTTCACAAAGAAGGAAAGTGATGGCGTGCTGAATCAGAGTGATGGAAAAGCAGCCAACAAGTGCTCGGTCTGTGTATGTGTGTATGTATGTATGTATGTATGTATGTATGTATATATAGATAGATAGATAGATAAATTTATCTATCTATCTCTCTATCTATCTCTCTATCTATCTCCTTAAAGACTGCTGGAAGAGCATCTCAGGTGGCTACCTCCATGAGTTTGGTTCAGAGGACACCTAGCATGCTGTTTTCAGGGCAATGGGTGGCCAGCTTTGAAAAAAAATCTAATTGTATTTTGTAGTTTTGATTTGTATCACTGCATAATTCCATTTGTTTCATGCTTGCATGACTTTTACTAATATTCTAAAATGTGAAAAACAGTAAATGGTGTGGTTTTTTTTTTTTTTTTTTTTTTTTTTACTTGTTCAGTGAACTAAAGTTTTTAGGTTCTCACCTTTTTTCATTTGTTTTTATCCATAGATCTTAGTGGCTCTATAGCGGCTCCAGATGTGAAATTAAATCTTGGTGGAGACTTTACGAAAGAATCAACAGCCACCACGTTTCTTCGTCAGAGAGGTTATGGATGGCTGCTAGAAGTAGAAGAAAATGATCCTGAAGACAATAAACCTCTTTTGTAAGTGTTTTCTCAGTCTATAATGCTTTGGCATTTAGCTATGGATTAATGGATTAAAAATATTATGCCAGCTGTGTGCATTAGGCATGCTAGATACATATGAGACTTGTCTGTTTGCATGGAATTTTCTGATCTGTAATTGGCTTAATATTGGCCTTGTTTTTGGGTTTGCACATTACTGCAATATCGACACAAGTGGTAGCTGCCACAATATCGCTGCATAAGTGGGCAGCTTTAGCACGGTCTAGGTTAACAGTGGGCAGTTATACAGAACATTTATTTGGAACTTATATGCACTGAAAAAATGCATTGTGATTTATGTTTATTGGAACAAATATGCAGAACTATGCACTGCCTGTTAGTCTGATGTTTTGTGTAATGTTAATTCCAAGAGCCAAAGTACTCGTAACAGAAGCACTCAGTTGAATAACTAGATAAAAAATAAACTTAATGGACGGAATTCAATTCTTTCCAGCCCCTATCGCGCCCGACGGAGCTATTCAATTCTTGCTCCTGTCGGGCACGATGAGCTGCCAGCGCTACATTTCAGCTCGCAGCCCCTGGGGATGAGAGCTGCAATGTGCGAAAAGTGACATGTTTGGGCGCCCAAACATCACTTTTCGCGATCGCACCCAGCACTTTGGTCGGGTTTAGCTGCTTTACGCGGCTAAACCTGACCTCTATGGGCGCGATCAGCATGAAAATCTTGGACAATTGTATAGCTGCCCGCGATATCCTGTCACTTTAGACGGGAGATTCGGGCCGCGAAAACAATTGAATTCCGCCCAATAAATTAAAAAGTTCTGACCAACACAAAAACCACGAATGTAAACATACACACTGACCGATAAATATATAACATTTTCAGTATATAGGGCCTGATCCAGCATGGATCGCAATTGTAGCCGCATATGCAGATCGTCCGATTGCTGTGTTCTGTGCATTTACCGCACTGTGCATGTGCTGTGATCGCATTGATTACGCACGCAGTCTGGAATCCATCGCAGTGTGTGTGACAGGCTGTGAGCGTTTGGGGGTGGTGACGAGGTAGTGGTTGCAGAAATGCAGGCGTGCCTGTATGTTTGAATGCCCCCCCCAGAAAGGGGGTGTCCTTCAGCACACTTATTTGTACCTGCAACAATACTTTGAAATCACATGGTAATAGAAATTCAGAGATTTGTTGCCTATATTTTGCAAATACATGGTAAGCCACCAGGCCAATTTCACAGGTCAGACCTGCTGTAATTGTGTGTAACTGGACGATGTTACCGATGTATGCGCAGGACTGCAAGGTTTTCTGGACGTGAGAAAGCAGTAGTGGGCGTCTCTATGCTGGCTAAGCGGTGGCAGACATTAGCATATTATTGCAGCTTCATTGCGTGCAATTACGCATCTGCGATCGCAGTTGCGATCCATACCGAATCAGGCCTATAGTCCGGAGATGATAGAGCAGTGTTTCCCAACCTCTGTCCTCAAGGCACACTAACAGTCCAGGTTTTAGTGTTATCCATGATTGAGCACAGTCGGTTAAATCAAAATAACTAAGGTACTAATTAACACAACTGTGCTCAAGTATGGTTATCCTTAAAATCTGGACTATTAGTGTGCCTTGAGGACCGTGGTTGACAACCCCTGTAGTAGAGGGAGGATTGGATTACCCTGGAAGTGTAAAATAAGGATTTGCACAGCGCAGTAGTTGGTGTCCATCAGGACATCTGGCCCTACAAAGGGCATAATAGGTGAACTGGTAGAAAGATGAAACTAAAATTAAGATTCTGTACAGCTGGTAGAATTTTATTTTTTAAATGATTCAGTTAATGGAAGCAAGTGGGCTGTACTATGGAGCGCAGTTTAAAAGCATTTTAGTCTGCATGGTATCCTTGTTTAAAAACTTTTGACATCTGGTGTTGCTATAATAATTTCTGGGATACAAAGAATAGATGTTAAAAGGACTTTATTAAATATCGTGTAATGATCAAGGGTTTATAGTTAATAAGTTGTGTTATAAATGTCTACAGATAGCACTGTTTAAACACACTCAGAAAAGACCCACCCATTGGCAAGCCCCTTTTACATTACTGTGTCATTTGTGTTACATTCAAAACTTGAACTGGTGGCTAATGCAGCTTTAGGTCTTGCTATCGGCTAATTTGGGTTATAACACATTCCTATATTAAATTGTCTAACAGGACACTACTCTTGCAGCAGCTCTGATCACCAAATTATCACCGTTCTTCAAATACTCAATAACTTTACATTAAAAAGGCTGGGCCTATCTCTAATGCTGGGTACACACTTGTGCGACCGGAAATCGTGTAGAGGTCCAGGGACACCCTGGACATTGCATGTTTGCCAGTGTAGACTGCAGCGATTAATGAAGGCCTGAACGATCACTCGTTCCGTCCTTCATTAACATGCGTGGCACCACATGCATATCATCAGGTTTGATGTGCAGCATATCAAACCTGACTACGTTGAATGCGACCACGGGAGCGTGCATACAACACTGCTCCATATGAAAGAATAACTCTGTAAAAGACACTACCTCACTGTGATGTCAAATTCCAATAACCTGTAGCACAAATGTCAATGTCTCATGTGGCTACTCCTGATTTTGGGTCAATAATTTAATTATTTCCTAAAAGACCTAGTGTGCATGCTCAAATTTTTTGACACTTCTTTCAGATGTTTTACATACCTCGTAATTATCTATACCAGTGGTTCCCAAACTGTGTGCCGTGGCACCCTGGGGTGCCTCAGGGTAGTTGCAGGGGTGCCTCGGCTTGGTGGTCCAGTACCAAATAAAATGATTTTTAGTCAGTGTGATGGGCAAAACCAGTACTAATGACTGCCAATCAAACAATGTGGACAAAAATAAGTGCAGCCCTGTCAACCACCACATAACTGAACCTAAGTGTGACCTATAAGCACAATTTACTTCATTTACATTTTTGCAGAATTTCTCAATAAGAAAACTTTTGGCCCAGGGGTGCCATGGAAAAATACTGATACTCTAGGGCGCCATGATTCAGAAAAGTTTAGGAACCACTGATCTGTACTGTTCTGACATAATCTAGCTGCTAGGGTGGGTTTGATACAAAAGGTCGCCATGGAAAAAGTTACAGTACAAAGATAAACATGGAAATGGTCGACACAGAAAATGTCAACAAATTAAAAAAAAAATTTATTTTATTTTTCTAACCTTAATCTTCACCCTAACCCTAAAAAAAAAATGATAGTTTGTACTGCCGACTTTCTTCCACATTGACCTTTTTGTGTTGATCAAATCATTGTCAACCTTTTTCATGGTCTACCTTTTGTATGGAACCTGCTAGGGTGCATCTTGTCCTATATTGATAATAATATACATATTTTTTTATCTTCTTCTGGACTATGACTAGATAGGCTTTAGGAATTAGGCTTACTTTATATTGTCATAAATGTATGCCTGTGTTGTTTCCCAATGGTTCTTATTTGTAGCAAACTGTGCTGCGTTATGATAAAACATTATGGGCCTGGTTCTGAGTTGGGAGTAAAGCAAAAAGGAGCAAGTAACAAAGCACCTAGACAAATCATGTTCCAATTCAGTGGGTGCAAATACAGGTATTTTTGCATACAGGGTAAATACTGACTGCTTTGCATGTAGCCCACAAATGCTGGGCAGTTTTTGTTTTTATACAGCAATTTAGATTTGAGATTGGACACTGCTCTCGCATCTATATCAGTGCACATTTTAAAGTTGCCCCACCTGCAGTGTAACATAGCACCCCCACCTCAGAATCTTGCCCAATACCGGCGACTGGATTTAAAAAAATAAAAATAAAAATGTTTAATTTATTTTTTTAGGGAGGAGTTGGACATTGATCTTAAGGATATTTACTACAAATTACGCTGTGTTCTGATGCCAATGCCATCCCTTGGGTTCAACAGACAAGTAGTACGAGACAACCCTGACTTCTGGGGACCACTAGCCGTTGTCCTGTTCTTTTCAATGATCTCTCTGTATGGCCAATTCAGAGTAAGAGAATGTTCACGTAAAAAAAAACTTATTGTGTATGTGTAGGCATATCTATAACATCACTAATTCCTAGAATTTTCAAAACCTAATCTCATATGACAGATAAATCTAATAATAATTGCAATTTATTTTCAGTTTTTTGCGTGCCCGCTAGTAATGGGCACCCAACGGAGCAATTCAATTGTTGCTCCGATTGGGCACTAGTGCCGCGGGTGTCTCACTTTTGGAGCCCAAATGTACCTGGTTTAGCCGCGTAAAGCAGATAAATCCATATAGAGTCTTGGTGAGAATGACATTTGGGTGCCCAAAAGCTGGGCTTTTCACAGCTTTGTGCTCACCAGCAGAAATCTGGGCGCCCGCAGCATTTGTGCCTGATTGGAGGATCAACTGAATTGATCTGTCGAGCACCTATTAGAGGCCGTGGGGTAAATTTACTGAGCAGCCCTTTTCAAAGCTACTGCATTTATAGGAGGGGCAATATTACTAAATATAGAACATGCCTGGTTTTGTATTTGGTATTCATTCTTGCTGCTGAAGCTGCAGAAGATTTGGAAAGTGCGCAAATGTATCTCTTTTATGGATAATTCAGTAGCCGCAGAATCTGTAATTGCTTTCTGCATGTAGTCTGTAAACTATGTATTAATCTTAGTTTCTGAATAGATATGTTTTTATTAGTAGGACAATTGTCGCTATACTTTCATACTAAAAGTGCTATATATTGCATGGGATATTTGTGGGCTATTTATATATTCTGTCTTTATTAAATAAGTGACTGAATAGTGCAATTTCTAATAACCTATTTTAATCAGTAATAATCAGTTAATATACTTTCATATATTTAATTTTTCTGCCAATAATAGATAGTAAAAAAAAATATTTGGCGCTGGTATTATTTGCATGTTTTATAGTAAGTAGCCACACTAAATTGCATAGCATATGTACTCTGTAAGAATAGTCTCAAACCCTATTTACCAGATGCGTTTATGTAATACTTCATATGCAGTTAGTAAACTGCTAATGTGTTGCTTTATTTGTGAAAGGTTGTGTCCTGGATCATAACCATTTGGATATTTGGATCATTGACCATCTTCCTACTTGCAAGGGTACTTGGAGGAGATGTAAGTTACTTTTTGTTTTTAATATATATATAATTATATCAGTATATTTTTGTAAATTCGGCAAATTTCACTTTTTCAATTTTTAATTTGAATTTTTTTATACTTCTACATCATAAACTGTTTACCTCCTTGGAATTCAGGCATTAACTGCAGAACTGCCCTAGCAAGCTCACAACAACGTAGAGTGCAGATTGCACTAGTTGAAAGGGTAGATGGTTTGACTGAGCACACTTTCATATAGGGGTCTTTTCACTTTTTAGTGACTGCCTCCTTGTCCGTCTGGATATTGTACCAGTCCAATATCAGGAAAGTGTATTGACTCTTATGAACTTCAAATAAAATATCAAGCTTCTATTCTCAGGGGCAAACGCAGGAATTCTAGAGGGGGGTTTCCAAATGCTTAATTTCTGTGCAGAGTAAATAAAATAAATAATAGAAATAGAAATGTACAAGATATTTAAATTTAATAACATGTTGAATTAAAAAGAGGCATAAAAAGTTGTAGATTAATGTAAAAAATAAATCCATGTCGTAAAACTCTACTAACCCACCCTTATATTCTATGAAAATAATGCTGGGAACGCATTTAGATGACGGTTTGGTCGACAGAGCTATCCACTGTCAGAGCGGCTGATTGGTAAACTATACACACACTTACCAATCAGCTGCTATACTGTATATGTCTGTGCTGACATCAGAACTGGGCGGGCATTTCAATTTGCCTGCCCATTTGTTATGTCAGTGTCGGCAGTCCCTGTACATTGTCTGTGCTGCAGATCTGACCTGATATGTTATGCTATTCCCAGGGGTGGGCCAGGGGGGATAATATTTATTAGATTATGCCAGGCTGTCCCCAGGGGTGGGGGGATGGGAGGATAATATTTATTAGTTTATGCCATCTGTCTGCTATTCCCATTCCCCCACCCCCCCTGGAATAACATACAGAAGACAGCTGGCATAATGTAATAAATATTATCCTCCCCCCTTCATCACCCCACCGCATACATGGAGCAGTCGAATGTAATGTTTAATACATTATATCATGAACCCCTCCTGGCTGCCCTGCCGCCCGTGCCTCTCCTCTCTGCGCTACACACCACACCGTCGCCTGCACGCCCCCCCCCCTCCTGCGCTGTAGAAAATGGCACCATTCAAAAAAAATATTACTAGGACTCCCAGCCCCCGCCACCCGCCTGCCCGCCCGCAAGATCCCCGGCGCTCCCCTGACATAGCAGTAGCTTAAACAATTAAACATTATCCCCCCCTGCATCCGGCGGCCACCTACGTCTTGCGGCCGCACTCAACAGCTCCGGAGCCTGACGTAGTCCACACAGCGCGCCGCTGACAGTGTCCAGGGCGGCATGAGAGGTGCTGCCGACGTCACGGTGCCTGGCCTGGGAACTGGCTGGGAGGGGCTTGCGCGCTGCAGCTCCCCCTACAGCCAGCCCAGGCAGTGTCAGTATGTCTTAAAAAAAAAATTAAAAATAACATTTGTTAAGCAGCGCTGCTCGCCGAGTCGGACAGGGGGGGTTTCCAGGGACTCGGAAACTCCCCCTGCGTGCGCGGGTGTATTCTGTACTGGTAAATCTAAACTAATAACCTCAATTAAATGTCTGCTGCTACTTCCAGTAAAGTATTTCCTATTCCCTTAAAATGAGCGTCCACAGACTACAAAATAGTTTGGTGTGCTATTATAACCACACTTTATTTGCGTGCACTCCATAGGGTTGATGTAAAAAAAGAGCAAGGTTTTCCCTCCTGTAGTTGTTTCTAATGTGTACAGCGCGTGGCTCTAACAGAGCTTGATACTTCATTGAATCTGCCCATGTTCAGTGACCTTTCATAAATAAATAGTTCCAATAATCAAAAAGTATAGGTAGGCAAATTTCGATGTGGATTAAAGTTGTAAAGAATATATGAAAAATTGGTTTTAAGGAAAATCAACCAAATGATGCAGTTGCCCATATCAAATATTTGTGTCCTCCTTCACTAATCCTTTTTACGTCATATGGCACGAGGGAAGAGTTTGGTGAAGTTATATTTGTTTTAATGTTGCTTTTGTTACACAATATTTTTGAATTTTGTACACAATAAAAGGCTCTGATATGTATGTATGCATGTGTGTGTGTGTATATGTATGTGTGTGTGTATATGTGTGTGTGTGTGTGTGTGTGTGTGTATATATATATATATATATATATATATATATATATATATATATATATATATATATATATATATATATATATATATATATATATATATATATATATATATATATATATATATATATATAGCTTTTTTTTTTTTTTTCTCATTTATTTTTTTGGTATCCTGTAATTCCAGGTACTTAGAGAATAAGTGGGCAGATATACTTTTGTGGCACTTGTAATGCAGGAAATAATAACGCAGAAATGTATTAATATCTCGGCCTCTGGAGGGGGGGGGGGGAGATTTGTATATACACTGGCCGGCCTCTTTAGGCCACCGCCTGCCACGGTGCACAGTTTGGGAACCACTGTTCTACACTATAAACTGCTGTCTTCTTTTTTTTTTTTTTTTTTTCTTTGTTTAAGATCCGTTGCTGTTTGGTTACTATTATTTAGATCTTATAGCTGTTTCGCAGCAATAAAACTGAAGCTTGTCTGGGCTATGACTCACCACCAGTGAACTACTGAAGACTAGAAGGTCTCATGGACCGATGAACCTAACATTTTGATTAATCATGCACAGTTTTTTTTTTATATGCTGTTGAGTAGTTGAAAGGATGGTTCCATAGTGTGTGGGATATATTTAATAAGCAAAGCCGCCACTTCCTGGCACATTTAAGGCCAAAATTTAAAAGGGTAAAGATTTTAATAACAAACCCCAATGTTTTGATAAAGTCTGCACTTTAACACGCAAGGAAGCAACAACTTGTCTTAGCATATAAGGACCCGTGACACCAACTGTCAAATATGGAGGAGTAAATGTGATGGTCTGGGACTCTTTTGCTGTATCCCAAGTGGGTGATTTGGTACCCTGAACCAAATGGGCGACCACAGCACTTTGCAGCGCCATGCGAAACCCTTCAGTCTACGCCTGTTGGTCAATGGTTAATCCTACAGGAAGATAATGACCCAAAATATACCTACAGGCTATGTCAGTACTACAATTGAGGGAAAAAAAGAACAAGATGGTAGGCTTCATTCATGGAATGGCCAGCACTGTCCCTAGACTTAAACCCCATCGAGCTGGTTTGGGATGAACTGGACAGAAGGGTGAAAGCAAAGTAACCTACAAGTGCAACACATTTACGGGAACTTCTGCAACAGTATTGGTAAGAACTTCCTAAACAATATTTGATTTCCATTGTAGAAAGAATGCAGCGAGTGTCCTAGAATCGCTTTGTTTAACAAAATTGAATCTAAATGTTTACCTTTTCAAAATGGCCACCTTTTGCAGGTAGAACTTTTGTAAAAACTTGTGGTGTGCACTGCTTTCTACAATGGAAATAAACCTCACACACTGGGAAACCATCCTTTTGCCTACTTGATGGCATACAAAATCTCTCAATGATGAACCTACATTTTAAAGTTTTGATTCATCTGTCCAAAAGATGTTCTTCCAGCCTTCAGTAGCCCATTGGCAGTACTTCATGGCCCAGGCAAGCCTTTTTTTTTTTCCTTGCTGCAGAACAGCTTTACGTTCTTAACCCATTACTTGTTCCCTGAAAAAGGCCTTTTTTGTGTAATTCTGACATATTACATTATTTAAAAATTTTTGATAATCTTAACTGCTGGTAAGACTTGGATTGAATATAAATTAATAGCTTCTATAGATCCAGTAGTATAATTAAATTGCAATCTGACTGCGCTACCTTTCATTCACCTATCTGCTGCAATCCCAATGGTGGAGATGCTATCCAGTTCCAGTGTCTGGAAGCTTTGGGCCCGATTACGAGATTTATGCAATTCTAACTGCATTCTCTAATGGATCGCAGTTGTTAAAATATGCCAAAAGGTCGGCACGGACAAAAGGTCAACAAATTATTATTTTTCTTTTGTGAGGGTTAGGCACTTACTGGAAGGTTAGGCATTTACCTTACGGTTAGGCAGTAGAAGGGATGGTTAGGCTTAGGCACCAAGGAGAGGGTTGGGGTAAAGCTTAGGGTTATAAAACCAACAAAAAAAATCATGTCTACCATTTTTGCGTTGTCCAGATTTTTTGTTGACCTCTTGTCCTTGTCGACCTACTGCCTGTCTAACATCTGTTGTCTATCTAATTACTGTTTATCTTTTATACCAAACGCTGACTACCTGTCACTCACTTTGCGATTGGTTCCTCTGTAGGATCGTAATCGCGATGCAATGGCAAACAATCGCTCAATCTGCGGAAATCTCTGAATAATCTATTGTAGTATTCTCCTAATATTTTGAATCTGTTCTGGAATGTCATTTTATTAGCATATTGATCTGAGATCACCTCTTCTATAAACCCCTGGAACTATCCTTGTAATTGCCTAATACTGATATATTTATACTGTTATTTCTGCCATTTCCAACAAAGCTAACATGTCGAAGTTCCCTTATGGCACTTGTTAGATATGCGTCTGCTTCTTGGACAAACAACTGTAGTCCTACAGGCAGATGGGCAGGTAGTCCATTATGCCCACATTCAGAATGATATTGTTAGGATTGTCAGTGTTAAGGCACACATCCACTAGACTATTAAATTGACGGATAACTATATCGTTCGATCGTTCGATAATCGTTTGCAGATTGTTTCAAAAATGTCTAAAACAACCAGCAATGCGCGCTCCCGCTGGTCGTTTAGATATCTATCATTGTACAAATATGTTGTACAACATAACGATATCGTCAGGTTCAACATTGCAGTTGATTGATGTGCGTTCACTGAACGACTGCTCGTTACAATGTTGTAATCGTGCAGTCTTTTGCCTGTCATCTAGTGGTAGTGTGCCTTAAGGGTTAGGTTTAGGCTGAGGTTAGAACTCAAACACTGTAAAAAATGCCATATTGACTTTATGCATGTTCACATAACATGTCAACATTATGAATGTCCACATTCTGATCATGTCAATTGGAATATCGACATTTCACACTGCAACTGGCACATGCATATAAAAGGGACTTTTTACTTTCATCCTGTCTAAAGAAATCATTTCTACTTCAGGGTCCATAGGGTATCCACAGGATACCTTGGGGTATAGGTGATGACGTCAGTCTTCAGGCACCACAGAGTTAAAGTTTTCAGCCTCCCAGGATGCATCTGGGTCCCTCTCCTATACCCCGCCCCCGGGCCAAGGCATCTCAGTTTTTGTCGGTGCCTGGCCGGAGTCTGAGGCACTGTGCAGAGGGGGGCTATGAAGAGCCCCTGAAGTTTCTTTTAAAGGCGGCGCTGGCTGCACATCTGCGAGTACAGCATGGACAGTCAGTACTGACTTCCATGCTGTCTCCCCTACACCCCGCCGGTACCAGAATGCCGGTACCGATCCGGGGATGCTGGTAAACATCTGGGGTCACGGCTAGCTGTGCCCCCAGATGTTTTGGACCATGGCCGGATCCAAGGGGATGCAGGTAAGCAGCGGGGTCCCGCGGTGGGTCCCCGCTGGTCACATGGTCCTGAGTCCCCAGGCAGGGCGCTCCCTGGGGACTGGCTGCTGCGTGGAGCCAGGCGACCAACCTGCGCTTCCACAACCCCCTGGGACAGCGGGCCGCTGCTGAGCGGCATGCGCTGCGGCGTCCCAGGGGTTAAATGCATGCCAGGGGAGCGCGCTTTCCCTGTCTCACAGCCGGCGCCTTCCCTGCTGAACACAGCCTCTCTGCTTAGGCTGATTGGCCATAGTGTGTCAGTGCTCCTCCCCCAGGCCGGCCTCCTTCATCCTCTGCTCCTCGGTGGCCATCTTTAAAGCATGGTGAACGCTGCTGGAAGCCTGTGAGCGGTGGCATTGCGGTCTGGGTCCCCCAGTATACCTCTCCTCCGTTTGCCAGAGGTCAGTGTATGCAGCGCTGAGTCCTACCAGCCTGAGGGTCTGAGTAGTTGAAGATCAGCGCTGATAGTGCAGGGATTTGTTTCTTCTGCATTGTATGTGACTCAACTGCTAGCCCTGCTGTCTGTACTTTCACTTTCTACTGTCAGCCATATAACTGTCCCTGATCTTGCTCTGCTCAAAGCCCTTGCGGTGCGCGGAGTGCAGGGCGTTTTTCACACTATACCAATAGTATAGGTGTGAGTGTCACATACTTTACCATCATGTCTGAGACTGATTTTCCTCTCCAGCTCGTGTACTAAATGTAATGTACCGATAGCGGAGGGGGAGGGTAACGCGGAGGGGCTATGTAGCCAGTGCCTGGCACTGCCACGGCCAATTATGGTCACGGCTCCAGTACAGGAACCTCCCTGGGCTTGTTTCGCTAAGGCGCTTACAACCCTTGTGGGCCAGCTAGCTCCTCCACCTGTGTTTACCCAGACGGGTCTGTCCCAGCAGTCAGTGGTGTCATCACCCATGCAGGGTTTCCCGAGACAACTGATGGTACCCCACAGTCTCCCCAATTCCCCTCACCAGGTTCCTCAGGTGTCTGCGTGGGTTAATACCCTGCATACATCGGTTCAGCATTTGTCCGATGTTTTACAAGGGGAGTCTGTGTTGCGGCCTCATAAGCGGCCGGTGGCGTCTCTGTCTGCTCCTTATGAGGATGACGACGTGATGTCTGATTATGGGGAGATTCTGGATCTATCTGACAAAGAACCTCTCCGTACCAAAGAGCCGGACGCTAAGTCCAAGGTGTATATCCCTGGTCTTATTCGGGCAGTCCGCACGGCTTTAGTTATTGAGGATGAGGATCCTCCGGTGGCAAATCCAAATATGCCTTTTTTAAGGATATTAAGGGCGAGGCTTCGGTATTCCCTCTTTCTGATCAAAGTGGATCATTTAGAGAAGGCGTGGAAAAATCCAGGAAAATGGTATAAGCCCCAGAGGTGCTTAGCCGTGGCTTATACGTTTGCGGACAATTACTTTTCTAAGTGGGAATCCCCTCCGCAGGTGGATTCACGTCACACGCCTAGTCAGAAGTCCCACGTGGCCTATGCCTTTGCTGTCATCCTTGAAGGATGTCACAGACCGCAGGGTGGAGATCTGCCTCAAATCCGTTTATGCCCTGGCAGGGGGAGCATCCAGACCGGCTATGGCCGTGTGTTGGGTAGCCAGAGCTATGGAGCGCTGGGCGGATAGTTTGGAGGCGTCTTTGGACTCTGACTGTTCGGCTGAACAGGCCGAGTTGGTGGGCATTCTCCGAGACTCGGCCACTTACATCAATGAAGCAGCCTTAGATATTTGTATGCTCACCTCTAGGATTTCCTCTGCAGCTGTGGCTGCTTGTCGCACCTTATGGTTGCGTTCTTGGAAGGCGGATGCTGATTCCAAAAAAGGAATTAGAAGGTCTGCCTTTCAATGAAGAGGTCCTATTTGGTCCAGATCTGGACAAAATAGTAGCTACGTTGGCAGCAGCAAAATCTGCATGTCTCCCGTCTGCTACGATGCATTCAAGTGCTGGTATGTCGTCCTTTCGGCCTCACAGGGTCCAAGGTAGGCCTAAAGCACAGTCCTTTCCACGACAGGCTGGGACCAAGAAATCGTCCAAGCCCAGGAAACAGGCCTAGAGTACCAGACGTCCGGCCCCTAGGTCAGATGACAAACCTACGGCCTGACGGTCCGTGCCTCCCTTTGGGGGACCCCATAGGGGGGGGGGCGCCTGCTTCAGTTCGACCAGTGCTGGTCGAGAGTTACGACGGACACTTGTGTTCAGAAGGTGGTCTTTCACGGGTATGCCCTCTCCTTTCGGCACAGGCCTCCATTCCGTTTTTTTTTTTTTTATACCACAAGCCTTCCGCTAGACCGGAGCAAAGCTTCGGAACTGCGGAAGGTTTTGCACACTATGCTCCAGGCCGGAGTTATAGTGCATGTTCCAATTTCCCAGAGGGGCCAGGGTTTCTATTCCAATCTATTTTTGGTGCAGAAACCCAATGGGTCTTACCGTCCAATGCTCAACCTAAAAGGCCCTCAACAAGTCATTGAAGGGGCCTTGGTTTCGGATCGAGACCCTGCGGTCCATTATTCTGGCACTGGACCCTGGGGACTACATGGTGTCATTGGACATCCAGGACGCTTACCTTCATTTCCCTTTTTTTTTTTTTGCGCCATCAGCAGTTCCTCAGATTTGCAATCTGCACAGAAGCTGCCTTTTG
Source organism: Taudactylus pleione (assembly GCA_031769625.1). NCBI lineage: Eukaryota > Metazoa > Chordata > Amphibia > Anura > Myobatrachidae > Taudactylus > Taudactylus pleione. The sequence continues at coordinate 32,911,030 of JAUIMM010000153.1, read as the reverse complement.
GCCTGGTGACTGCTCCACGGGTATTCGCCAAGGTCGTGGTCATGGCGGCTCTCCTGCGGACGCAGGGAGTCCGACTGTTGCCTTATCTGGACGACCTCCTATTGATAGCAGGGTCTCCAGAGGTTCTTTTACACCATCTGGATCTGACGATAGCGGTACTGCAACGTCACGGCTGGTTGATAAACTGGCAGAAGTCCACTCTCACCCCGTCTCAGAGGATCCTGCACCTCGGGGCCGCCTTGGACTCCAGGCAGCAGTGGATCTTTGTGACGGGGGAAAAGATCCTGGCTCTGCAGTTGAGGGTGCGCAGTTGTCTGCAGTGTCGTCGAGTGTCGAATCACTCGGCAATGAGGTTATTGGGCTCAATGGTGTCGGTATTCGACATGGTGGAGTATGCCCAATTTCACTCCAGACCTCTGCAGCTATTGATCCTGTCCAGGTGGAATGGATTGCATCAGTGTCTCAGGTCCCAGACAATAGTGCTCACTCCGGAGGTTCGCCTGTCTCGAACCTAGTGGTTGCAGACGACCCACCTCAACAAGGGTCGTCCGTTCTGTCTGGCGAACTGGGTCCTGTTAACAACGGACGCCAGTCTCCGGGGCTGGGGAGCTGTCACGGGTCCACACTTGTTTCAGGGCAGGTGGACTCGGGCAGAAGCGGAGCTTCCACTAAACATCTTGGAACTCCGTGCGGTGTTCAGAGCTCTCCAGCTGGCGCAGCCGGTTCTCCAGGGTCACCCTGTGCAGGTCCAGTCGGACAACGCCACCACAGTGGCCTATTTAAACACACAAGGAGGAACCCACAGTCGGGCAGCACTCGCAGAAGTGTCCCGAATTCTGGTCTGGGCGGAGCGCAATCTCCTGGCAATATCAGCAGTGTTCATCCCGGGAGTCCTCAACTGGGAAGCGGATTTTCTCAGCAGGCAGGACGTGCATTCGGGAGAGTGGTCTTTGCACCAGGATGTCTTTCAGATTCTGGTGGGCAAGTGGGGTCTTCCAGAGATAGACCTTATGGCGTCCCGACACAACAACAAGTTGCCGGTGTACGGGTTTCGAACAAGAGATGAAAAGGCGTCTCTGGTGGATGCTCTGTCCGTCCAGTGGACGTTCCAGTTTGCCTACCTTTTCTCTCCGTTTTCCCTTCTTCCGCGGGTAATATGGAAATTCAAACGAGAAGGAGGTACGCTACTGTTGATAGCTCCCGAGTGGCCCAGACGGCACTGGTTTTCCGACCCCCAGAGTCTGTCAGTAGACGTTCCTCTGAGGTTACCATTTCGACCGGAACTGCTGTCATGGGGTCCTTGTCTTTGCCGGCGTGGCTGTTCAAACGGTCATGCTAAAGTCCAGAGGGTTTTCTGGCTCTGTGGTGCAAACCATGCTAAGAGCTCGTAAACCTTCCTCAGCAAGAATCTACCATCGTGTGTGGCATACTTTCTTCCGGTGGTGTAGACCTAGAGGGTATTCCCCTAGGGAGTTCTGCCTGTCTAGGGTGTTGGCTTTCCTACAGGCTGGACTGGATCATGGGCTTCGTCTGGCTTTTCTGAAAGTGCAGGTGTCTGCCCTGTCAGTCTGGTTTCATCATAGGATTGCTGCGCTCTCTGATGTGCGCACCTTTTATGCAAGGTGTTCTTCGCATTCAGCCACCTTTTGTTCCACCGGTGGCGCCTTAGGATTTGGCTGTGGTCCTCAGAGTTCTCCAGGGTCCTCCGTTTGAAACACTGGGCTCAGTGGACTTCAAATGGCTTACAGCTAAAACCATATTCCTTCGGGCCATTGCCTCGGCCAGAAGGGTTTCGGATTTAGGGGCTTTCTCTTGTAGACCCCCTTTGCTGATTTTTCAGAGGAATAGGGCGGTGCTTCGCACTCGTCCGGGATTCCTTCCCAAAGTGGTATCCAGTGTTCACATCAATGAAGAAATTGTTGTGCCGGCTTTCAATTCACCTGGACTTTCAGTGGGTGACGCCACTTGGGATGTTGTGCGGGCATTGAGAATTTGTTGACCGCACTTTTAGGAAGTCGGACGCCTTGTTTGTCCTCTATGGCTTCCGTAAAAAGGGTTGGCCTGCTTCAAAGTAGACTTTGGCAGGCTGGATTCGTATGGCTATTTCAGAAGCTTATCTTCATGAAGGTCTTCCAGTTCCCTCCTTGGTGAGGGCTCATTCCACTATGTCTGTGGGCCCTTCGTGGGCAGCTAGACGTGGTGCCTCTGCAGTTCAGATCTGCAAGGCTGGTACGTAGTCTTCTGTCCATACCTTTTGTGAGGTATTACGCTTTTGACACCTTTGCCTCTCAGGATGCTTCCTTCGGGCGGCGGATTCTCCTCTCAGCACAGGAGCGTCCCCACCCTTAAAGGATACTGCTTTGGGACATCCCAAAGGTATCCTGTGGATACCCTATGGACCCTGAAGTAGAAAATATGAGATATGGTAAGAACTTACCCTTGTTATCTCTATTTCTACGAAGTCCATAGGGTTCCACAGGACTCCCATCCTGTCGCACCTGTACTGCAGATGGGCTTTATTCTGGTCACCGGTTTTTCCGTCTCCCTATGGTGAGAATGTGATTCTTGTGAGTGTCCAGATTTTTTTCTTTTCTCTCTTTCTTCTCCTCCTCCGGCCAATGGCTTGTGACGTAACGGAGATGCCTTGGCCTGGGGGCGGGGTATAGGAGAGGGACCCAGATGCATCCTGGGAGGCTGAAAACTTTAACTCTGTGGTGCCTGAAGACTGACGTCATCACCTATACCCCAAGGTATCCTGTGGAACCCTATGGACTTCGTAGAAATAGAGATAACAAGGGTAAGTTCTTACCATATCTCATATTTTTGTGCAGTTGTATCTAATACAGCCAGCAATTGTGATTTAGTCCTTGTTATTTAGTTAGCACAATACTACAATAGAGTAATAACTATTCAGAAAAAAAAGATCAGTTAGGTGTGATGGGAATTTCCCTTTATCATACATACAATCTTGAATTTGTGGTCTTAAAAGCATCCTGGTACTTTAGTTTTAAGGAATATGAAGGAATTATTTTCTAACACTGTACTTGTTTTTAGCAAGCTTTCACAATGGTACAAGTAACTGTGCTTGTTACTGAGAGGTATCTGTAATTAGGGAAAGACAGGCAAGTAGGGGTTGAACTGGAGGAAATACATTTTGGTGGCATAACTACATGTGGTAATTTTTATATTTTTAAATATCTGGAAAAAATATACTGTTTCCCTCTGAAGAGGACTTTATGATATTATCTAAATGTATTATTTCAACTAATTTTTTTTGAAACACCCTTCATTGTCCTATATTACAGGTGGCTTATGGACAGGTTCTTGGTGTTATAGGATACTCCCTGCTTCCATTAATTGTTATTGCCCCTGCTCTTCTAGTGGTTCGACCATTTGAAATTGTTTCTACAGTAATAAAGGTAAGTTATACATCTATATATAGGTTTCTCTCGCTACAGGTTATTTTCTGAAATGTTATATTACTTTAGAAGATACTGTATGTTTGGAGAAAGACTAGTAGATGCTCGGGGCAAACCACACGCTTATGCAGATGAATGAACAATGGTAAAGAAATGTGGATATGCTTGAGATAAACAAAGGTCTACTTTGAAGTTAGCATGAAAGGCACTGCAACCTCAACATTTCACTTTTCCTAATTGTTTATTGAATAAGTGATTGTATACACCCATCCACCATAACATTAAAACCACCTGCCTAATATTGTGTAGGTCCCTCCCTCAAGGAGCAATAACAGCTCTGACTCATTTGAGGCGTGGACGCCACAAGACCTATAAAGGAGTCCTGTGGTATCTGGCACCAAGATGTTATATTTTGGAAGGTAGGGCCTCATAGTTCGTACTTGTTTTTTCCAGTACATCCAACAGATGCTCAATTTGGATCGAGATCTGGGGAATATGGATACCAGGTTAACACCTTGAACTCTTTATCATGTTCCTCAAGCCATTCCTGAACAATCTTTGCAGTGTTGCCTGGTGCATTATCCTGCTAAAAGAGGCCACTGCCTCAGGGAATACCATTGCTATGAAGAGGTGTACTTGGTCTGCAACAATGTTTAGTGGCAGGTTTCCCAGCAGAACATTGCCCAGAGCATCACACTGCCTCTGTTGGCTTGCCTTCTTTCCATAGTGCATCCTGGTGTCATCTCTATCCCAAGTAAACCACGCATACGTACCTGGCCATCCACATGATGAAAAAGAAAATGGGCTTCATCAGACCAGGCCACTACCTTCCATTGCTCCATGGTCCAGGTCTTATGCTCATGTGCCCATTGTAGGCGCTTTTGACAGTGGACAGGGGTTAGCATAGGCCAGGGGTGGCCAACCAGTCAGAGGGAAAGAGCCAAAAATTATCTGTAGTAAAATTTAAGAGCCGTCACAAGGCCACGCTTCATTTTTGTGCGCACGTCTTTGGCATGACATTTGCAGGAGCATGACCTTGTGTCACAACCCCCGTTTTTAGTCACGCTGGGGGCGAGCCCAGCACATTGAACATATAAGCCAGATCGACATAAAATACACTGAAACAAGGCAAATCCACATAAAATACACTGAAAGAAGCCAGATCGAAATACAATACACTGAAAAAGCCACTTCAGCATAAAATACACTTCCACATAAAAGGACAGAGAAACACACAATCTAGCGCTGGAAATAATCAATAAATCACACAGCTGGTTTCACTTCAGTAAGACTGCTGCTTCAATTTCAGGATAGGTTATACCTTACCTGGCAAATATACAACAGAAACAAAAGAGAGAATAATTAAGCGCTGTCTTAATATCTAAAAGAAATCAATATTTATTAAAAAATTAAACTAAAACTTGTAAATATATATACTACCAGAGATAGATGACCTATATTGATGCCCAAAAGACCAATCTAAAACCCGAAGTATGCTAATGAGATAGTAGGATTTAATTCTTTATCATATTGACACTATCTGATAATCATCACATTGCTAAAATAGCACTATGATACAATTGTATCAATATTAGACGTACCTACAATGCAGTTGACCATAAAAAATAAAACAATATGACACAAGAAAAAATATCTGACACAGGAAAAGAAAATGAGCATATTAACACATTCAATGGTCAGGATATATCCGATTTTTAAAACGTTAGTGTCCCAGGATTATTCAGGACCTGCAATATTTTTGGTTTTATACTGCCAGCGTTTCAAGGTCCCTTTGTGTAGCAGACTGAATAGTCTAGTAGAATGTCAATTGACATAAAGCATGGCAATGTAAGCAATTCCGTTGAAAATAAGCTCCAATGTATAAACTCCTCCTAATTGTATGGAGACCAAGGCATGGATCCGATCAGCAGTAAGTTACTACAACAAATACGTGGTACACTCACGTTTTGAAGGTCGGGACTTTTTCCTCTGATACACGGAGGTTTGTCCTCGCACAGTGTCCAAAGCGTTAATAGCTTTAAGTGCTGATGTCCGGTGTAATAACCAACATAGGCAGTGTGATCACACTCACAGCTTGCCGCCGTGCAGCCTTCTACGCGTTTCTCCGTCTTAACGTCAGTCAGCAGCTTCTTCTTCTTCTTCAAAAAAAAAAAAAAACTTAAAAAAACAACCACAGCTCTTACATTGCTGCAGTGTCAAGTCTAGAAAGGGTTCCTCAGGACGTCACGTTATTCTGCCTTCACAGTAGTTCACGCTGTTAGTGCACGCACACATTCGCCGTGGAGGTGACTTGAAGTGAAAGAAAAAGCCAGAGCAATATAGAAAGCATTGAAAAAGCCACCTTCTCCTAAATACACTGAAACAAGCCAGATCCATATAAAATACATTTTAAAAACCACATCCACATAAATACATTTTGAAATCCAGAACCACATAAAATAAATTGAAAAGGCCAGATCCACATAAAATGTTTTAGAAACTAATTCCACATAAAATGCATTGAAAAAGCCAGAGCGACACAAAATGTTTAAAAAACCACATCCACTTAAATTACATTTTGAAACCCAGAACCACATAAAATAAATTGAAAAAGCAAGATTCACGTAATACACACTTCAGCTTCTCCATGTGTCACTCCAGCCCCCCCTCCCCAGCCATTCCAGCCCACATGTGTCATTACAGACCCCCATGCCACTGCAATGGCCCCTCATGTATCACTCCAGCCACCCCCCCCCTTCCCCCAGGAGCTATCTCAACAGCCCCACTCTGCCTCCATAAGCATGAATGCAGTCATCATCCTCCCACTGGCTCTCAGGCAATAGTGCCCCTTATGCAGTGCCCCCCCCCTATATTTCTGCCTCTTATGCAGTTCCCCCAGCCCAGTACTTGCCTGACGACGCTGGCTGCCGCTGCCTTTGACTGGATCTAACTAGATCCAGCAGACACACAGGACAGATTCCTCACATTGCAGGTGACGTCATGATGTCGCCCGTGCACTGCATCACTGGGAACACTGGCCTCTGAATCGGGGTAAGGGAGCCGCATCTCAAAACCAAAAGAGCTGCATGCGGTTTGAGAGACGCAGGTTGGCCACCCCTGGCATAGGCAGTCTGTGGCTACGCAGCAGGCTGCAATGCTCTGTGTGTTCTGACAAATTTCTATCATAGCCAGCATTAACTTTTTCAGCAATTTTGTAGCTCTTTGTGGGATCGGATGAGACAGGCTATGCTTCGCTTCCCACGCGCATCAATGAGCCTTTGGCACTCATGACCCTGTCGCCGGTTCACCGGTTGATATTTCTTGGACCACTTTTGGTAGGTACTAAGCACTAGATATCGGGAACACCCCTTAAGACCTGCCGTTTTGGAGAAGCTCTGAAAAAAAAAAGCTATCACAATTTGGCCCTTGATAAAGTCGCTCAGAGCCATACGCTTGCCCATTTTTTCCTGCTTCCAACACCTCACCTTCAAGAACTGACTGTTCACTTGCTACTTAATATATTCCACCTCTTTACAGGTGCCATTGTAATGTGATAATCAGTGTTATTCACTTCACCTGTCAGTGGTTTTAATGTTATGGCTGATGGATGTATGTTAGCAGTGGCGTCCCAAGGGGGGTGCGGACCGCACCCGGGTGTCACCCGCCGAGGGGTGACACCAAGGTGCAGACTCCTCCGTGACAGGAGCTGGGTGCTGCACTGTATAATTAAGTGCAACACCCGGCTCCTGACAACTGTGAGGGAGCCGGTCGGCACAGGGCACTTCACACCTCCGGCAACCCCCCCTGCCACTCAGTACGGGGGTTTGACCACACCCCCTTACCACAAGACCACACCCGTGTATGTGGCCATGCCCCCTTTCCGGCGCTGCACCGCGTGCACATCGTCCCTCCCCGCACCGGGTGACACCGCGGGGAGAAAAGCCACTGTATGTTAGATATAATTTTATGTTTTCCCTCTATTCATGCTATAAGCAAAAGGAAGAGGGTTGTGTTACTTACATTCTTGCTGTTCTGTCATGTGTTTGGTACTTTATGGAACTCCTTTATAGCTCATACCTGTTACTTGTCACGTGGCTAATAGTTCTTCTGCCAGTGGAGGACACTGGCACTTTCAAATTAATCTCTCAAGTCTGGCTCCTCTGCCTCTATACACCAGCCAACAGTCCAGGACCTCACAAAGGAGCCTTGAATTTCACTTCAGAGGTGCTCCTTTTCCTATCGGTTACGAGACACGCACCAGATCAATTCAGGTAAGCAGCTCTGGGAGCTCTACCTTAACAGATGCAGCTTACAAGATTGAGTATTACTATCCACCAGACTGTCCACAGTGGCAGTTGAAGACCTCTGCAGTACTATTGGTGTAGAAGCTATAGTTCATGCCATGAAATGGGTGCTTAACATTAAAGGTAGTGAGGAATTTCAGTCTCCTGATATTTCTTTAAAAGGAAAAAAGAAACGTGATTATCTATCTTCTTCCCCTCAGTTGAAAAATTTAAGGGAGATGTGGCTATATCACAATAAAAGGTTTCAGGTCTCAAGAAAACTAGCATCATTTTAACCGCTTTCAGCTGCAGATAGGACTAGAAGGGAATATTTCCCCAGCCAGTGGATACTCCCAATGTTTGCCTATCTAAGACACTGACTATTCCATTTTCTAATTCGTCTACTCTTGGAGACAGCATTCATAGTAAGGTTGAAGCTACCCTCAAGTTTTCCGGCTACAGGAGCCTCGCTATTGCCTTTACATTTCTCAGCCATGATGACTAAAGCAGATAATTTAGATAAGGGCCTCTGATGGGTTAGGCCACGGCTCTGAGTTGCTTGTGTTATTGGAGCATATTAGAGAGACTATATCTACAGTACCAGTCAAAAGTTTGGACACACCTTCTCATTCAATGGTTTTTGCTAATTTAAATTATTTTCAACTATAAATTAATACTGAATACATCAAAACTGTGAAAGAACACATATGGAATTATGTTGTAAATAAAAAAGTGTTAAACAAATCAAAATATGTTTTATATTTTAGATTCCACAAAGTAGCCCCCTTTTGCTTTGATGACAGCTTTGCACACTCTTGGCATTCTCTCAATCCGCTTCATGAGGTAGTCTCCTGGAATGGTTTTGGATTAACAGGTGTGCCTTGTCAAGAGTCAATCTGTGGAATTACTTGCCTTCTTAATGTGTTTGAGATCATCAGTTGTGTTGTGCAGAGGTAGGGTTAGTACACAGTGGACACCACTATTTGACTACTGTTGTAATCAGTTTTATGGCACCACTCAACCCAGTAAAGGGTCAGTCGATACAGAAAATTTCAATAACTTTGAATGGATCCTCAAGTGCAGTTGCAATAACCATCAAACGCTATGATGAAACTGGCTCTCATGAGGACTGCCCCAGGAAAGGAAGACCAAGAGTTACCTCTGCTGCAGAGGATAAGTTCATTAGAGTTACCAGCCTCAGAAACCGGTACTTAACAGCACCTCAGATTAGAGACCAGAGTCGATCCCAAGAAGCGATCGCTCATTCTGAATGAGGGCGGGCACTTCTTGTTTTGAAGTGCTGCCTCCAGGTCGCAAGCTAAGCTGTGGGTTACCACCCACAGCTTAGCTTGTGATCAGGGTGATGGTCGCGATGGTCATCACCATCGCGACCATCGAGGCTTACGACCAGACCCTAAGGTTGGGTCTGGGCTCTCGTAAGCCCCAGGGAACTTCCTGCTCTGTATGATGTCAGTGGGGCCGCCCCCAAACGGCAAGAGTTCCGACTGGAATGCCTCCATTTGGCCGGGCACGTCCCTGGCCCGCCCAGCAAACGGGGCGAGCTGTCACTCAACATCGACAGCTCGCCCCATCTGCTACGAGACCCCTAGCGACGGAGCGCCCGTCACTAGCCGGGTCTCGCGCATGACTGAGCCGGCTCCGTCGTGCGCATGCTCTGTGGGGACAATCGACCTGGTTGCGAGCGTATCGGTGCTTGCGACAGGGTCTGAATGAGACCCAAAGTCTTCAGAGTTCAAGTAGCAGACAAATCTCAACATCAACTGTTCAGAAGAGACTGCATGAATCAGGCCTTCATGGTCGTATTGCTGCGAAGAAGCCACTACTGAGGATGAACAACAAGAGGAGAATTGTTTGAAACACAAAGAATGGACATGGGTACGGAACTACAGTCACAAATCCAGCTAAAATCGCATAGGCTTACCCGGCTCTGGGAATAAACTAGGGGTGCGCGGGTTCGGTTTTACTCGGATCTTTAAACAGCATTTTATTGGCTATCGCCTATCATGTGTTTTGGATAGCCAATATAATAAATCCGAATTTGCGGTAAAGTGGCGATAAGAACCGAGTAAATCCGAGTAAAACCGAGCCTGCACATCCCTAGAATAAACACACTGTCGCAGAGCCGGGCACAGATGCTCTGCCGATGCTGAGATCAGACACTTGATCCCAGCGTGGCTTTCTACAGCAACAGCAAATGAGTCTATCTGACTCTCATTGGCTGCTCTAACAGGCAGCGTTGTCTTTCTAAGGGGGATGCGCTGTGTTGCAGCCAGCTGTCAGGGATTGGCCACAGCACAGCACGACCCCGGGGACCCGGCTTCTTCTTAAAAGTGAGTCCCCACTACTCAATCCCGGGTAAAACGCGCTATAGCGCGTATTTGCGAATACTGGTTTGCATAATATATACTGCTGTATACAATCGGAGGCAATAGAGAAATATTTGAGCTTCGTATGCAAGAAGACAACGAAACCCGTAATCCAGCTCCACCATCCAAAGATGCAAAAGTATTCCAAAGCAGAGTCAGAGGATCAGTCCGCAGCGAGTACCCCTCTTCCTGGTGCGTATTGATCTAACCATGCTGATGCTTCTTTTGGGGTCGCAAAAATCTTGGCTTCACCATTAACTACCACACAAAGTTTGGATGGGAACAACCTAGCATATGGCAAGTTCAATTCATGAAGATGTCGTTTTATAGGAAGAAACTGGGCCCTGTCCTTCTGGACCTCCATCACATATTCAGGGACGAAAGAGACTCATTTTCGCTCCAGTGGACCCTCAGTATGGGCCAGTCGAAGCACTGTGTCCTGATCTTGTTAATGTAGAAACTTTGCGATGTACGTGGAGGAGCGCCCGGTGGGAGATGCCTAGTAGGTATGCAATGTGCTTTTTCCACAGCAAGTTGAGAAATAAAAGGTACACAGCCAAAAGTTTCAACCAGCAATTCACCAGAAAATCCTCTTGGGCATAACCTTTTTTCAGGAAGACCAACAAAGCGCACGTTGTTCTGCCCTCAGCAGCCTTCCATATCCAAAATTTTACTGTGCATGGCAATCCTCTGAGTTGCCAAGGTGGTTACCTGTTCCTTTAAAAAAGAGTGAGAGTCCTCCAGTGTGGAGATGCGTGTCTCAGCCTCCCCAACCCGTTCTTCAACTCTTTGAAGATCTTGGCATAATAACGAAAGATCCAGTTGTACCTTCTCCATTTTATCAGACACTCTTTTCGGAGGAGGTGACAGCTTCTAGAATCTGCTTCAGGTGTAGAAATTTCATAGAGCCAGAAGATTTAGAAGCAGGGGGTGAAGAGGGGCCTTGGGCAGCACCCACAGGGGGTGACTGTGGGGCATAGAAGCATGCATATTTGTCCAGCTTAGCAGCAAGAAGCCCAAGCATCCCCATATTATTAGGAGATATAAACAAAGATTCAGCACAGGAGGGCAAGAAGAGGTAGCAGTCCTATATAGACTGTATGTGAACACACTGATCGTGGGTCACAACTGTAGCATGTACTTGTGCACTGTGCTGCCAACAGTGTTCACAGTAAGTGGGGAGAGGAAGCAAGCACCTTAGTATATAGCAGCACAGTGTGAAGGGCAGAAGGAGCAAAGTTGTTTGTTTTTGTTTTGTTTTTAATGCTGCCAATAATAAATACATGAAGACGGGATAAAAGTCAGGCAGCTCTGTAGTTATATTCCAACTGCAATGTTTGATAACAAGGAGAGGGAGCTGGTTGTTCTGCACTACCAGCAGTAAACAGCAGGAGGAAGGAGATGGGCAGCACCACAAGTATGACTGTGAGAACTCTGGCAGGGGAGAGGAGAGGGATTCTGCACAGGCTCACCACTCAGTCTAAGCAGCTTCAGGACACTCCCAACAGTGTCAGCACATTGAAGAAGTGCTACACACCAACAGACAGCCAGGTATCTGGGTTCAGTATGGCATGTCAGGATAATTGGTCAGGGAGCTCCAGCAAGTAGCTTCCTACTCCATTGCAGCTGTGGCCACACCCCTCAAGGTATTTATTTATTTTTTTCCTACCAGTTCCAATGATTACTTGTGTCCTGATGAAGGTTAAGGTGTAGAAAGGCCCCTGTAATCTAGTGGCTCCGGATTTGCCGTAAAGGAACGCCAATGTACTACTTTTGGCGGTAGAACCTTTGTGGACACTACCCAGATGAGCAAGTCTTCTAAGTAAAGGTCTCTTCTTCTATCAAGATTTCGCTTGGTTGGGTTTTAAAACCTGACTGTTAAAGGCATGATCCTCTGGACTAAGGGGTTTTCTGATCTGGTCATTCAACTGATAAGTCCAAGGAAACTGGTATATTCAAACAACTACCACAGAGTCTTGTAGATATGCATCTCCTAGTGCAAATGGAAGTAGATACACATCTCGGCGTTAAAGTTGGCTTACATTCTGTCATTTTTGGAAGATGGCTTAGAAGGTGATTTGAGCCCTGTGGGTTTACCCATACAAGTGTCTGCTCTCTCTATTTTATTTAAAATGAAATTTACTTCCATTCCGGGTATTCAAATGTTCCTTCAAGGTGTGTGGCATGTCCAACTACTTTATGTTCCACTGTGGATGCTTTGGGATCTTAGGATGCTCTGACAGAGCGCTCTCTCTGAATCAGGGCCAGCCTTCTGTTTTTTTAAAGCAGCCTCCTGGCTGCTCGCATAGCTGTGGGTGACCACCCACAGCTATAGCAAGTGGCCAGGAAGATGGTCGCGATGGTCAAGACCATCGGGCTTGCGACGAGACCCTTGTGGTAGGGTCTCGTTGCCGCAAGCCCTAGAGTGCTTTCGGCTCTAACAGAGCCGAAAGCACTCCCACTGACATCACTTGTGATGTCAGTGGCGCCGGCCCCAGACGCTAGGCGTTCCCATGGTGGGCAGCCACTCCCCCGGCCCGCCCACCAACATCCCCCGGCCCGCCCACTCAACATCGACAGCACGCCCCCTTTGGTACGAGACCCGGAGCAATGGTTTGCCCGTCGCTATCCTGGTCTCGCGCATGCGCACTGGGCCACCATCGACCCACTTGTGAGCGCACAGCGCTCGCGAGCAGGTCTGAATCAGGCTCTTAATTTGGTTCTATCTGCATTGCAAAGACCATCCTTTTGGCTGAGCATACTTTTCTCTAGTGGTAGCTTTGAACACAAGGTGCAAGTGTCATGGAGAACCATTTTTTGGTACTCTCCTTTAAATCCGTGTTGTTCTGTTTTGAGGGTTTTTGTGTGGAAGGATTTCTTATGGGCTTTAAGTTTAGAATTAATTCTATTGGCTCCTTAGGGCATAATGTGAGGGTTGTAATTGTCTCCCAGATGAACTCGCAAAAACTGTTTTTCTTATTACAAATTTATTGGTAATGGCGCACCAAACAGGGCTATATTGTGCGATTTCAGGATTGGTATGTATGGACTTTCTGTAATAAAAACAGCATTAAGAGTTAGGAACTACTTGATCCTATTATTATTTTTTTTTCTGTGTAGTTTGTGTTATGCCAGTACTAGTGTGTGTGTGTGTGTGTGTGGTTTTTTTTTAACTGAAAGTCAATCTTGGGGCATATTATCCTAATGTGTATTATTGTTCCTTGCAGCTTTTTGGTGTGTTCTGGGCTGCCTACAGTGCTGCATCTTTATTAGCCGGAGAAGAATTCAAGACAAAGAAGCCCCTCCTAATTTACCCCATCTTTTTATTGTACATTTATTTTTTATCTTTGTACACTGGAGTGTGATGGCATTTCGCAGATGCTTCGTTCATTTGGTTAAGTATAAAGCCGGATGGGTTGGTGAGAGGAGACTCTTATCGTAGAGCTCCTTTACAAATCATTGGTGTGTATTACGCCCATGTGTATATATTACCTCTCAAGCTCTGTGTAAGGGGCTCACTCTATATGGCAATATGGGGTAGGCCCATCTGGCATGGAAGGGATCAAAGTAAATTTAAAACTCTAATGTGTTGCTTTTTTTTGTTTGTTTGTTTTTTTAAATAAAAATGAAAACATTCGGCTTTTTTTTTTTTTTTTTTTTTTGTCTTCAGCTGAAATTTATTGAACATCTTCCAAGAAAGATGCATTTAATGGATCTGTTTTTCATATGGTTGGTGGGTTGTGATACCTCACCTGGTGTTTTGTATATGCACTATATATAGCTACAGCCCATGACTGTTCTTTATGTCTATGTGTAGAAATCTACTTGTTGAAATTGATTGAAATTGCACAGACAAGCCTATTTAATATGAAATAATAAGATATAGACACCCATGTGTCCCCTAGTACCAAACTTAAAAGTCACTTTAGTACTCTTTATGGGATGGTAGACCTACATGGTATTTTAGTCTGTTCCTCTATCATGTGAGGGTTTTTATCACCCTCAAAATGTACAGTGTATGAATTGTTCAGTTTTAGATGTTTTTATTTTAACAAAATGTGTCAAAATCTATTGTCTTATTAAGAAGGCTAATTCTATTTTATTTTAGGAATAATTTCACACAGGTTTTGTCCCACCTAAATTCTTTGTTTAAACAAGAAACCTGAAGAACCTCTCCAAATGTTGGAGTGGTCAGATTTTCATGATTGGGGATGTGTCAGCCTAAAGAAACATCCACTTGTGCTGGACAAAAAAAACCTTAAGGAGCAGTTGCTGAACTATGCATGGTTCCAGTACCAGCAACTTCTAGGTCTAGTAAGATGCAATCATACAAGATTAGTAAGCAACTACCAAGTACATATAAATCTATACTCAACTACCTTGTTTCTGTCATTATTGTGGATTAGTATACCTGTACTGAGATAAGTACATCATGAGGATTTGCTTTTCGTAGACTCTTAGAAAGCATACATAGGCATGAGACCAGTTATCCATCTTTCTTGGGTTTCCGGTTAAGGTGTCTTTAAGTAGTTTGGAGCACCATTCTTAAAATCTACTCCGACACCTTTTATAAAGACCCCCCCATATTTCCCCACCTTGCCTTACTATTTTACTCCTTGTTCAGATGCTTGGCGACACTCCTCATAGTATCTAGAAACAATCGTTTTGTAATCGGAACCACAGAACAGCAGCAAAAATATTTTTTTCATGATTTGTGGTTTTTGTAAGTACATGTTTACCAGGTTTCTGGATAAAAGATCCTATACCTGAAATCTTTCATTTGGCACTGATGAGTGCTTTATCATTCTTGAGCAGTGAAACTAGAAGTTAATGATGATCGTTTTGTGCTTGTCACAATGTTCAGAAGTCTCTGAAGTATTTTACACTCTCCAAACATGAAGTTTCTTATATTTCACCACTTACATTATTCCATGTTAATGCTATTGATTTTTCTTTCAAATATAAAGTTGTCCTTTTTCCTATCATAAAAAATATTACAGTGCTGCTCTGATCAAAAATTAGACCTAATTACCCTTAAATTCAAGTGCAATGCATGTGGAACGGTGTATTCTTTGGTGGTTAAAGATGAGATTTTCTTTTTTTTTTTAAATATTCAAACAATTCTGTAGATATGGTAAATAAATATTTATGAATTCGATGGCTCTCCACCGATGTAACAATTTTTAATGTGATGCCCATCATTTCTTTAATTCTGCTGTTACATATGGAAGTTTTTTTACAGATTTAATTTCTGATTCAATGCAAAAAATAAACTGCAGAGAATAAACATGCATTTGTATTGATTTTTTACTACAGTGTGTATTAATCATGTCTTATAACTTTCACAAGTCTGTATTCGAATTACAGTGCAATATTTTTGTAAATGGCGTGCTACTTTACCACTACCAGGAGTCTAAGGAGTCAATCCAATTAGGTGCGAAGGGAGCGAATTGCAGTTAAAACGGCATAGAAGCAGCAATTCACATCTCGCGGCCCAATCTCGCATCAAACTCGCACATTTTTGCTCGCAGCCCTATTGGGCTGCGAACAGAAATGTGCAAGTCCGGAGGTACAGTAAGTGCGGCATACAGCCGTACTTAATCACGGCTGCGAGTATCTCGCACCTAATTAGATCGACCCCTAAAAAAAAGTATAAGTTTTCTAAACTTTTGTCAATGTATATTCCTAATAGTGGACTAATTTTATTTTTTTTGCCACTAAAAAAATATTTCTTCATATTCTATAATTGTTTACAAAGCAATTTTTTTTTTTTCACAATCATTTAAGTTTTGCTTGCTCTCAGCATCTACGCTGAGGGGCCGGTTTATTGGAGAAACATATTCTTCTTGTGTCATTGACTAGTCAATTGATGACACATCTGTTTGTAGACAATGCTGTTTAAAGCGAATAGTTGAGTAAGCAAGACGCTGTCTGTGTTATCAGTGGGAAATGGATTTGAAAAGGTTTGACATGGAAGTGACACTGTAGTGCATGGGTCTTCAACTTTTGGCCCTCCAGCTGCTGTGGAACTACAGATCCCAGGATGCCCTGCCACAGTTTTAGCATGCTGTTATATCAAAACGGTGGCAGGGCATGCTGGGATGTGTAGTTCCACAGCAGCTGGAGGGCCAAAGGTTGAAGACCTGTGGGTGTGACCCACGGTTTAAATGAAAACGTATCAGTTATATACATGATGTACTGAGAATGAGTCACCATTCAGCCAGTTGCAGTCATATGTTTGGAAACTGAGATTTTATATTGTGTTAATTCTAGAACCCTGTACCTGTCACAACCCATGTAGTTCCTCTTTCCTGTCTGGGTTGTTGCTGTCTGCTCTGGTCTGTATCTTAGCAGTCTGTTGCATCAGCTGAGTGTGCTGCAAGAACCAGAGTAGAGAGCGACACCCCAGGCAGGAAAGAGGAACTGCACAGGTTGTAACAGGTGGAGGGTGCCAGAATGAAAAAAAAAAAATGCACAAAGTTTTCTGCCAAGTGGCACCTTGGTAAATCTCACATTGAGAGAGAGTGTGTGTGTGTATGTGTATATATGTATATGTATATATATATATATATATATATATATATATATATATATATATATATATATATATATATATATATATACACACACATATACTCAAAAGTTTGGACATACCTTCTCATTCAATGGTTTTTGTTTATTTAAATATTCAACATGGGTTAATACTGAGGACATCAAAACTATAAAAGAGCACTCATGGATTTATGTTGCAAACCAAAATGTGTTTTATATTTTAGATTCCTCAAAGTAGCCCCCTTTTGCTTTGATAACAGCTTTGCACACTCTTGGCATTCTCTCAATCAGCTTCATGAGGTAGTCTCCTGGAATGGTTTTGAATTAACAGGTGTGCCTTGTTAAGAGTCAATCTGTGGAATTACTTGCCTTCTTAATGTGTTTGAGATCATCAGTTGTGTTGTGCAGAGGTAGGGTTAGTACACAGTGGACACCACTATTTGACTACTGTTGTAATCAATGTTATGGCACCACTCTACCCAGTAAAGAGAAACAACAGTCCATCATTACTTTAAGACAAGAAGGTCAGTCGATACGGAAAATTTCAATAACTTTGAATGGATCCTCAAGTGCAGTTGCAATAACCATCAAACGCTATGATGAAACTGGCTCTCTTGAGGACTGCCCCAGGAAAGGAAGACCAAGAGTTACCTCTGCTGCAGAGGATAAGTTCATTAGCATTACCAGCCTCAGAAACCGCTACTTAACAGCACCTCAGATTAGAGACCTCATAAAGTCTTCACAGAGTTCAAGTAGCAGACAAATCTCAACATCAACTGTTCAGAAGAGACTGCGTGATTCAGGCTTTCATGGTCGTATTGCTGCGAAGAAGCCACTACTGAGGATGAACAACAAGAAGAGGAGAATTGTTTGGGTCAAGAAACACAAGGAATGGACATTAGACCAACTGAAATCTGTACTTTGGTCTGAAGAGTCCAATTTTAGCCGTGTCTTTGTGAGACGCAGAGAAGGTGAACGGATGGTTCCTGCATGTGTGATTCCCACTGTGAAGAATGGAGGAGGTGTGATGGTGTGGGGGTGCTTAGCTGCTGAACCTGTTGATTTATTCAAAGTTCAAGGCACACTTAACCAGCATGGCTACCACAGCATTCTGCAGCGCAATTCCATTCCATCTGGTTTGCGCTTACTGGGACCATCATTTGTTTTTCAACAAGACAGTGACCCCAAACACACCTCCAGGCTATGTAAGGGCTACTTGACCAAGAAGGTAAGCGTTGGAGTGCTACGTCAGATGACCTGGCCTCCACAATCACCCGACCTAAACCCAATTGAGCTGATTTGGGATGAGTTGGAACGCAGAGTGAAGGATACGCAGCCAAGTGCTCAGCACCTCTGGGAACTCCTTCAAGACTGTTAGAAAACCATTCCAAGAGACGACCTCATGAAGCTGGGACTTACCTTTGGCTTCACCACTGCCAAGAGTAGCAGAGGATGATCGGCTTCTTTCCTGTTTTCAGGGAACTGTTTTCAAACTTCACCAATTCTAGGAGCTAGGGAAGGGATGAGGGTGCAGCCATGAATGAAAACTTGAAAATGTTGTTGCAACACAAGGTAATTTGTAAGGTGGCAACAACCTAATCTAGGAATAGGATTTTATTCCAAAATATTAATTGTTAAAAAGTAGTGAAGGTTTTTGCATTATTCTAGATCTAAAGAAATTCAACACACAAAAACACCAGAACGTTCAAAATGCAGACAGTATGGAACATTTTCAGTGATATGGAAGTAGAAAATTTCCTAATCTCAATTGATCTCAAAGATGCTTACATTCAAGTACCAGATCACTAGCTTGTCAAAAATTCTTAAGAATCATAATGTAATTCGTACATTTCGAATACAAATGTCTCCAAGAGCCTCCACATACACGGTGAGGCAAGGTGATAGAACTTTATCTTTTACTGCTATGGGAAGTAAGTAGGAATACTGGCAGCTTATAAAATATAACTGCAGTGCTACAACCAGAAGAGTGGGATCAAATATTTCTCAAATGTAGAAAGGTGGGGTTTTCTGCAAGTAGCCCTGGTGGCCTCATCCAAGTATGGCAATTTTTTTTTTTTTCTTTTCCAGGTTCACAGACAATACCTTTTTTAAAGTGACACAATTTAATGTGAGTTCGGTATTTGCATCTACACCAATGATACCAAGGGGTTTACTTATGCTGGGTACACACTGGCCGATCAGTTGATCAGCTAATATATCTGCTGGCCGTTGGCCAATGTGTACAGACCATATGTCTGAACCGTGTCGTTCACAGACATCGCATTGCCTGTGCTGCACAGCCGATGGACAATCTGTCTGCAGACAGATCTGTCTATTGGCAAAACCACCTGTACACACACAGCTGCGGGGAGGGGGGGCGGCCACACACCCCCACCCGCCCCCCCTGCCAGCGGGACCCGCGGTTGCTGGATAGATGATGGCCGTTCAGTGTGTATGAACAACCATCATATAAAAATATATCTGCAGATCACTTGATCTGCAGATATCTTTCAAGTGTGTACCCTTTACTAAATGGAGGCTGATTATCAGCAGATTGTAAAACTGCAATACTATTAAGTCCAAAACAACATGTGTTTTGCACTTAATACTATTTCTTTTTTAAATGCTAAAGGCAAAAATGCTGATAATGGGCCAGCTTTGAAAAGCCACCATTTAGTAAATAAGTATCCAAATGTCTAAAGAGTGCCAACTGTTCTACCTTTTGGCAACACAGAGCCTGGATCAGGCTGGCATTGCAACTAGCTAGAAAAACTTGAATTGAAAGTAATCAATCAGACCTAATCTAAAGCTGGGTATACACTAGACTATTTTTTGAGCAATTTGCCCGATTCTGATCGTAAAGCAAAGGAAACAATGTTTAGAATTGGTTACATCTATTAATATTAAAATTGCAAGAATTATAAAATACAAAGCAATTTGTGTAAATTAAATGTGAAATGGTCTCAAAACCACTGTTGGTAGATGTATAAAATTCTACATTCAAGAAATGTTTACAATCAAGAAACTAGTTATTCCAGAAAGTATCAAAGCACTTTCTACTATGATTTATCTTCTGTCCAAGATGCAGGCATCAGTGTCCACTGAACAACTCTGAAAACTGATCCAGTAATGTTTAGTAAATAGAAGACCATAATGCAGCTTTGCAAAGTTCAATGAATGTGAAGCTTGGAAGAAAAGTATTTAGTGCAGTTTTGCAGAAATATAAGATCACATGAAGTTTAGTATGAGATTATTATCATGCTTCAGTTGATGTAATTAAGTTCTTATATGGCTTTTGTCCATCATGTATGCTGTCATGGAAGAGGAACAGGACACTGGAGAATAATATCTGTTAGTTTTGTCCCTTTGACTCCTCCATGGAAGCATGCTGCTGTCCCTAAATTCAATCATTACTAATTTTTCTATTTTGAAGATATTTTTGAGTTTGAGCAGGAGCAGGCGGAGTGATGTGTAATCTTTTATGTTATTTACGGGTGTATCGTCCCTCCTGTCCTGGTTTTGAAAGGGGAATAGAATTGTACTCCCCCCCCCCCCCCCCCAACCCCCCCTAATCACATTACTTGCCTATTGAAATTTGCCACATACTGACTCTCCATGATGAACCTACTCACTTTAACCACAATTCTCTGCAAGCTTCTCTTCTCTCTCCAGAATCCCATTTCTCTCCACCTTCCTCCCCGATTATTATTTCCACTTCACTACTTCCCTTTTCACTAATCTGCACCCTTGTACTTTTTTGTGTTCCTGTACCTGCGGTATTCATTGGCCTATATAAGAAATGAACCTCATACCCGCAAATTCTCCTCGCACATTTTCTTTCTGTCCTGCTCCGTTTTATTGCTGATGACCTCACACCCAACCCTGGGCTGAGCCCTGGATAAACCACACTGAAAAATAAGAGTGATTTGTGTAATGCACTTAAAAATTCCTGGTGTTCTCAAAATGTGTGTGATGTGCCAAAATATTCTCCGAACAAGGGTGTGAAAATAAAGTCTCCGCAGTGAAAAGTGGTGGTGCGTGGTCGAAAATGGAGTGTGGCCTTGTGGGAAGCTGTGTGGCTTAATGGAACACCCTCAGTTTCATCACTCTGGGGGTGTGCCCAGCACTCCCATAGAGACCGGGCTGCCCCCCAGAGACTGTCCCTGCACTGGCGGCTCCTCAGTGACCGTTGCACATTAACTTCACAGTACAGCACCCTGCGGAATGCATTCAGGATACCGGCGGGTGCCTGCCAATATCCCGACACCCTGACATGGGACTAAAGATAGGCGTTGAAATCCTGACTACTAGCATTAGCCCCCCTATGGAATCTCGATACCTGGCATACCGAACAAAGGTATGCCGGGTGTCTTAGCGTCTAGCAGCTGGAGGGGGGGGGATGGTTACGTTTAGGGACCCCTGTGGGGACTTAGGGTTAGGCACTCCCGGGAGGGTTAGGGGAAGGAGGGGTTAGGCACTAATGGGGGGAGGGTTGGGGTACTTTCAGCTGTCGGGATTTCGACCAGCCGGGCAGCCGTTGTCTTTATTTGATCCGTCAGCTAAACAGCCGCCGGCATTTCATACAGATTCCCACCCTGCTTCCGGTCACTGGGAAGGAGCTGCCATTTTGGTGTCCTCCCCTTAGAGGTTGTTCCAAACACCCCTAGTGACAGGTTTTATTAAAAACGCTCCAGTTTTTCTCTTAGAATACTAATTAATCCTAAGAGGAAAGGAATATGAAGACTGTTTTCATTGACTCTGGTAATTTTGTGTCCATAAAACTTTTCATGGATGCGGTCGATGTCCCAGCGTTCGGGATTCTGGCGCTTAGAATACCACCGCCAGCATCCCGAAGGTAAGTAGGGGGAGGGGTTAGGGTGAGGCACTATGGGGCGAGGGTTATGTTTAGTCACTAGGGGAGGATGTTGGGGTTAGACAGCAAGGAGGGAGGGTTTGGATACCGATTCGACAGCTGTCTGTATCCTAACCCTGTCGGGATGCTGGCATCAGGATTTTGACCTGCGGTATCCTGTATTCATTACATTGCTACAGGCAAAGTGAAACCTGTTGGAGTAAATGTGTCCTAATAAAGCTATAGGACTAGACTAGAAAACCAGCCTATAAGGATCTGCAAATGCCATTTGTTTTTTCTCTGTAAACTATCCCTATTATCCAGTTGTGTGGAAACCCATTGGGGCATTTGCAGTTTGTGCATCAATAGGTTACAAAGCAAACTCCCACTTAGGGCAGCACAGACGGTGTAATGGTTAGCGTTACTGCCTCAAAGCACTGAGGTCGTTGGTTCGCTTTCCACCACGACCCTACCTGTGTGGAGTTTGTATATTCTCCCTGTGCTTGCGTGGGTTTCCTCCCACACTCCAAAAATATACAGGTAGGTTAATTGGCTCCTCCTAACTAAATTACCCCTAGTGTATATGTGTGTGTGTGATAGGGAATATAGGGCCTGATTCAGACCCACTCGCAAGCGGCTGTCCGCTTGCAAGTGGGTCGATGTTGTGCACTGCGCATGCGCACGACGGCGGGAGCTCCGTCGTGCGCATGGGCCAGACGCGACGAGCGAAGGACTTTCCTTCGCTTGTTGTGTCTGATCAAAGGGGGCGTGCTGTCGATGTTGACTGACAGCACGCCCCCTTTGATGGGCGTGCCGGGGGCATGCCTCCCTGACGGGGGCGTTCCCAAGGGAACGCCTACCATCAAAAGCCGGCCCACTGACATCACTAGTGATGTCAGTGGGAGTGATTTTGGCTCTGATAGAGCCAAAATCACTCCGGGCCTTGCGGTTGAAAAACTCAACCGCAGGCTCCGGCTCGCAGTGGCGATGGTCAAGACCATCGCGGCCATCAAACTGCACGCTCGTATAGGCTGTGGGTGGTGACCCACAGCTATACGAACGTCCAGGAGGACGCTCCATAATAATGGAGGGCGGCCCTCATTCAGAGCGTGCGCTCTGCTCAGAGCGTACGGCTCTGAATGAGGGATATAGACTGTAAGCTCCACTGGGGCAGGGACTGATGTGAATGGCCAAATATTCTCTGTAAAGCGCTGCGGAAAATGTGAGCGCTATATAAATAACTGGTAATAAATAATAAATAAATAAAATTAATTCCAGTTCTTAGCTGATACAGAGCTTAACATGGATGTAGTAAAATATGACCCTAATGTTAACATAATTTTTACCTCAAATTCCATATACTGTAGTTAATTTCTAAATCTATTTTGCTATGATGGCTGGAGTCTGTCAATCTAGACATTTAATTGACGTACTAGGCACAGTTCATCTGAATCACAGTGTGATCAATGGCTTTATTTATTATGTATGGTCCCTTATGAAATATGTGTTTTGTTCTTATTGTAAAGTTCACCATACAAACATGATTAATGCATTTGGAAGAGTAGAACAACACTTTTCTCAATCTGGCTTCTTTTACTAGGCATGAGAACCTGAACACATAGATGTAATGTTTTAACATATTCTACATTACATATTATTACACTAACACTTTCTGTGCTGCATTTTCTCTTTGCTCGCATGCTTCTGCTGACTACTAACCCATATGTCAGTGGTTCCCAAACTTGTTCGAATCACGGCGCCCTAGAGTATCAGCAATTTTTCCACGGTTCCCCTGGGGCAAAAGTTTCTTATTGAGAAGTTCAGCAAAAATTAAATGAAGTCAGTTGCGCTTATAGGTCACTCTTAGGTTCAGTTATGTGGTGGGTGACAGGGCTGCACTTCTTTTTATCCACACAAGTTTTGATAGACAAAACCAGTACTAATGGCTGCCAATCACACTGACTAAAAATAATTTTATTTGGTACTGGATCACCAACCTGAGTCGCCACGGCACACAGTTTGGGAACCACTGCCATATATCCTTGCATTCAAATTTCCAACTGTCCGGGATCCTATTTATGTGGCAAATCCCTGCAACTATGTAAAAAAAAAGTTATTATTTTGGGAGATGGGTGTTTGTGGTGTGGAAGTGCATCACCCCCTTTTTTTTTATCACAAAAACAGAAGTACTTCAAAGTGAATGACAAAAACAGAATCATTTTCCATTAAATTATTAAAACTTTATTTTAAAATATAAGTAGGTATATGTTTATCCATGCAATTGTAGAACTACATGTTTTCAGAATGCACTGGCAGCCATTCCCTGGAAGCAGGGCCGGCAAGAGCCAAGGCGGGCCCCGGTAATAGGGGGCGTGGCCTAATCGTGGAAGGCGTGGCCACGCCCCCTTGCCGAAAAAAAAAATGAATAAAAAAGAGTTGCAGCGGCGCTGAGCGCCAGGGAGGGGGGCGCTCGGAGCCCCCTCAGCCCAGCGCAAAGCCAGGGGGGGCGCGATCAGTGTGATCGCTCCCCCGCACAGGCATAGGAGACTGCTGTGGCTACTGCTCAGCAGCCACGAGCAGTCCCCAACTGCAGCTCAGCACACGCTGTGTGCTGGGCTGCTGTGAGGGAGGGGGGGGCGGCGTCGGACGCTCCCCCGCCGGACCCCCACCAGGCCCCTCAGGAAGCCAGGGCCCGGGTAATCTGTCATCTGTACCCGCTCCCCCCCCCCCCCCCCCTCTAGGTGCCCCTGCCTGGAAGGGCATCCTGGTGCTTGTGGTTCATACCCCCGCCTCACTAATCTGCAACCTTGTCACCAACTAATCGTTATACCCAACATGTTTTCTTACTCTCCTGCAATCTCTGTACCATAGCACTAGACTAGTCACATGAAATGACATTGTCCTTAATGCAAAGAAGAACAGTCTGCTACTGTAGCTGAGGTTTACAGCAAAGTAGGGTAGGGAAATGACAGAACACAATGATTGCAATTTAAATAAGTAGTAGACTGGAGCGGTCACCTTCCCTGCCCATTCCAGTCATGGTTAAATTAATAAAGCTACTTTACGGACAGGATTTCAACATAAAACAGCAGGTGGCGATATAAGTCCAGTACCACAGTTTGTAATTTAAATACACCTTAAAGAAACAGCAATAAAGATGTCAGATTTTAATAGCAATGCTTTATTTGAGCATTGACTTGTGTTACAATAGTAACAAGGCAATGTTAGCAGGATTATAGTTGCAGCTAATGGGTTAAGTAATGAGCATTTCTTTCCTATGGCCTATTTATGAATACAGGGTGGCGATGATTTTCTATTGCTGGTTATTGCAATAACCTCAAATCTGGATATCCTGAAATGTACCAGCAATATCTCTCTGAGACAGCTGAGTGATACTGCACTTTCAGTTCAGTTTTTTTATTTTTAAGATTAATACTATTATAGAAACTGCTATGTTCAAATAATAAAGCATTTTATTTTATTTTTCAAAAGCCTGATACCAGAGCAAGGATTGTGCTGTCCTCAGTTTTGCTGTTTACTAATGCTCTCCTGTCTGGAGCTGTGTCACTAAGGGGTCTATTTTAAAAGCAAAGTGAAATTTGTCACAAAAAAAAAAAAAGAAAATCAGATATTTGTTTTGTACTGATCTCCTTATTTATAATTAAGACGTGCTAGGACAGCCATTACAGTAAGGGTTTTTCCCAGCAAGGAGATTCTGTACATGTCTGTGTCCCCCGCTCAGCGTTGGTGATGTCAGACCAACCATGATCAGTGAGCAGGCCAAGGGGCAATGGAGTCACTAGGGGGTTGTGGGCCGCACTTGGTGACACCAAAATAGCAGAGAGAGGCAGTGGAGAGGCTGTGGGCTGCCCCAGCAGCTGCCGGAGCGCTGGGTAAGTCCACTGTGTGCCAAGAACGGGGGGTGTGATGTGGTCACGCCCCCAAGAGAGGCATACAGAAGGGGACGTGGTTTTGTGGAATATGGCCACACCCCCTCTGGCATGCAAAATAAGTCCTACCAGCTGCATCGGGTGTCACCCAAGTTAGAGACGCCACTGCCAAGGGGATAAAGTATAGGGAGGCAGCGGAGAAAAGCAGGAAGAGAATGCCTCTCTCCTGTTTTCTCCATTTCCACTAGTAAAAGACACATAAAGCCATCTACAGATGGCGTTATATTCGTCAGAAAAGATGATAGAAGCTGAGCGTCTCATCTATTTGAATACTGTTTCTGAATACCCCCCATTAAATTCAATAGGGATGCAGGATAAAAAAGAAGAAATTAAAAGTTGGCGAAAACTTTGGGCCTGATTCAGACATGCACATGATGCCGATATTTACGCAGTTTGAGAGATTGTTAGCTATTGCACATGAATGAAACCTGTGCTGTGCACGCTCAGCAATTGTTTGTGATCACATATGCACAGAGGATTCACTCCCAAAGTTAGTGACAGGTACTCAGTTTTTTGGGGAAGTAAAGGGGGGTGGATAAAAAAAAACGCAGGCGTGTCGAATCGTTTAAAAACTGTTTTCAGGGCTTGCATAAATTAGCCACTGCATTATTGCTCGCAGCAGAAGAACCCTCTGCGTGTCTGGAGACATGTTGTGTCCTTGGCACCATATGCTGGGTACACACTGGGCAATATATCGGCTGTTCGATTGAATGGGCAGTGTATTGCGAGTCTGCCTTTGTGTGGCAATGCAGTCCCATGTTATCACAAAACACTTTTCAAGCTGAGGTTATTTTTCTAATTGACTTGCCCACATCAATATTGACTCTCTAAAGAGTGACTCGCTTTCGGTAGCACACTTGCACCTTTTACATTAATAAACAGGGCAGTAGAGAGCAATGACGGGCCTGTGTCATGGGAGAGGCGTGGCTACAACCGTCTGAAAAATGAATGGAAACTAATTTGAGCCCTCATTCTGGAGGGGGCGTTCTTCCCCCTGCACAGCTAGCGCAGGCCCCTTAAACAAGTCTGGGCCTGGGTATCAGAACCCACTCCCTTCCCTCTCTCGATGACCCTGTTAATACTGAAGATGCATTAATAGGTAATTTAGCCAAAACAGAAGACATGTTTTTATGGAACAATTCATTGAATCTGGATGTCTGTGTCTCATGTGCCTATATAATACATGAATGCACTTCAGATGAGGAACCTGAGGGGCAACTTTAACTTCATCTACACTTTTCAACTCATACAAGTGTCAGTCTGCTGTTCCCAATTCCGCTAGGGTTTTTAGTAATATTATTATTGTTTTATATAGCATCACCAAATTTCCCAGTGTTGTACAAATAGTATTTATCATTCATATCAGTCCCTGCCTTATAAATTTCCTAACACACACAGATACAGTACAATTCAAAGCTATGGCTGCCATCTCCCTCAGGTCCTTACATGATTCTATATGTTCTACATTATGCAGGTCTAGGCTGTATCTTCAGTCATGGCTATTTTCCTTTGTGGTATGTTATTGTACAAAAATATGTGCACAGCCAAACATCGCGGGGTGTTGGGTGGTACCTCGCCCCTAATTGAATCTGCCCTTACAAATTGTACAATGTTCTTCCCATGAGAGGTAACCACTCATCCAGAAGTGACTGGGACACCTATAAAATACGGTTATCACTCTCCAGAAACTTGCTGGTTTAAGGAACTTTTGGGGTAATTCAGCTTCGGATGGATTTGTAAAGCTGCACACAAGCAGCTTTGCAATTCCGTCCTTGCTATTATGCGAATGCAGCAGGAGGTGTATGACACCCCTTGCTGCATTTGCAATCCCAGCACTAGCAGACTAGGATCACGGATGGTGGACGGTGCCAGGCTGCCAGCCAGCTGGGTAAGCCTCAGCTTACACAGGCTGGTTGGCTGGCTTGCGAGGCCAGGAAACTTTGTACATGGACGCAGCCCCTGGCCTCGCCACTGCTGGAAAATGGGGCTGAAATGCCCCGTTCCTGGTAACGCTGTCTGTCCCTGTACTGCCCCTTAAATGCTTCTGTCTGTCAATGCCATGTAGAGGCATAGCTGGGGCTGGGTGCAATCACGCAGGACCTGTTCTGCACATTCCAAATGTGCTGATACCACTAGACCCCCATATCGCCAGATAAAACATCTCCCCCTGAGTTTGGGAACCATTGAATTAATTAATCTGCCATCAGCATTGCCTTGGTTAGACTTGTTAGTGCAGGGTTTCCCAACTCTAGTCCTCAGGGAACCCTAACAGTGCATGTTTTCCAGGTCTCTTCACAGAATCAAGTTAAATAATTACTTTCGCCTGTTGTGTCAGTTGGTAATGAATACACTTGTGCTTAGCTGTGCACACAGCTAAGGAAAACATGCACTGTAATGTGAATGTAAAGCTGGGAAATACTGGGTTAGCATGACTACTAGTGAAATACCCCATATTACATTGGAATCCCTTGCCACCTGCATAGTCCTAAGTATGGACAGCATGTTAGCCAATTTTATAAACTACTCTTGCATATATTTGTACATATATTAAACTAAGGCAATATTTAACAGCCCACTAAGCAAGAAAATATATATTTTTTCATTTATGAACTTCATTGCAGGGCCGATTATGAACAATGTGTTACAGGCAGCCTCCCAGGGCCCAGTAGGACCTAGGGGCCCGCCTGCCTCCAATCAGGGAGGGTCTGGCTGTGATCGGCGGAGGGGGGGTCGACAGCAAACTGGGCGAGGGGGTTTGGGGGGAATTGCAGCAGTAGAGTCTGACAGTGTCACTCACAGACAGTCTCAGACTCAGAATCTCTGTGTGTGAGTGACGCAGACAATCTCTCAGTCTGTGCTGTGGGGGCGGGGACATGGTGGGAGTGGTTTTGCACTACTGGGTAAATCCCATAAGACACTGCAGAGGGGTCAGAGGAGCCCATCACATCTCCCTCTGGCCCTGGAGATTAGCAACAGTAGCTGCCTCATGAGAAATTCACAGTGAATGAGAACAGAAAAGCAACACATCAGTGGAGCTGGGGATAAGGAGAAAGGAGAGGGAGTAAAGGCCCCCTTACATCAGCAATTGATTGCAGCAATAGTGCAATTTGAAATCGATTGTGTATAAAAATCTTTCCCTTTTTCAATCGATTGTGGCAATTCTGCAATCTGCAATCGATTGAAAAAGGGAAAGATTTTTATACACAATCGATTGCAAATTGCACGATTGCTGCAATCAATCTCTGATGTATGGGGGCCTTAATTGGTACAGTTGGGGAAAGTTTATACGTAATACCCCCTTCACATCGCAAACCTGGGTCTGACTGGGGATTTTGAACACTGGTCCAACCCGACTGCGACCCAGGTCAGGCCCCTTTCATACTGCACCTTCAAGCCGGGTTATTCCTGGGTTGGCCCCGTTCACCCTGAACCTGGGTCTGCCTTGTAAAACCGTACGGATGTCATTAAAAATGGATGACTTTTTCAGACTCGCAAAGATAAGGTTACAAAAGGGAGGGTTGAGGACTGCTCACAGCATTGCAGGAATCATGGCTTATGGATTACCACTGTGTCTCAGTTCATGAGTGTTTGTGCTTTACTGCTGTTTGATTCAGCCAGTGAGAGCATGATGCAGCTACTGACAGCATACTGTACAGTTCACTTCTTCATCACTCCAATTAGCCATCACTGTAGTGACAGTAGTGGTATTAACCCCCTTCAGACTGCCGGACTGCTGCCACTGCTGTTGTCTGAAGTGTGTGTCTGGGGGTCTGGCTGCTAACATCATCAAGTGAGACCCAGGAACATCCAATTAGTGGCGTTTGCTGAGTCCGGGGGTTGGATAACCCGGGTCGGACCGGTTCACACTGCACTACGGCCCAGGTTGGTCCCTTGCTCATCCCTGTTTGATGCCTGGGTTGAAATGCCAGGTCGCTCGACCCGGAAAATTTTTTGGTGGCACGATCACACTGCACCTTGACCTGGGTCAACCAGGCAATAACCCGGGTTATTTTGGCAGTGTGAAAGGTTTATAAGTTGTGTGTGGGGGTTATTATGAGGGTAATTTATGATGAACGGGGTTAATGCTTTTTGGGGGTTAATTTACATGAAGGAGTTTTTTTATTAGAGGGAAGTACAGTAATGACTGTGAATTAAATTACTGATGTGGATAAGGGACTGTTTATATGGAGGGTGGTCAGTTATGGTGAAGGAGTTAATGATTTTTTAGGAGGGTATTGTTTAAGGACGAGGGAATAATACTTATATTGTGTGTCAGTATCAAAACTAGTCTGTGTTATATTGTGGCCATTCACATGCATGAATTATATGGTGGTTATTCACATGCTCTCTGTATTATGTGGCGGTCATTCACATGCTCCCTGTATTGCAGACACAAAAATGGTCTCTGAAATGGATGATGGCCACAAAAATTCTCTCTGTAGGGTAAAGGCAGTCACAAAAATGCTCTCTGCAGTGCATGGTGGTCACAAAAATGGGAAGGGGACAGTGTGTACTCACAATCGTTTGTACCTCAGTCCTATCTCCACTTGTGACTGGGTGGGTGACCGTGTAATTGAGCTGCAAAGGGGATGGTTTGCTATAACTTGCTGATGAAATTGCAGGCACTGCTGATTGAAAATGTTACCTATCACTGCTTATTGTTAAATAGACCCTATGGGCCAAATGTAATAGGGTGAGAGTTTAGAAAATGTGGCAGTTTTCTCACACTTTAAACTCGGTCAATGTAATAGAGTCCGAGAACAAAGCAACAGAGCAAACTCTTTAAGCTCAAAAAACTCTCATGATTTAAAATCTCATTCAGATGTTTTCCCATTTTGAAGATAAAACTTGACCAATGTAATAGTGTGAGAGTATACTGCTAAACTCTCACAATTCCTAAACTTTCACCCTATTATATTTGGCCCTCTATGTTATTTTTTTTTGTGGAGTAGTTTTTGTAATTTATTTTTTCTTCTGTAGTGGGAGGGGGTTATTTGTAAGATTTTCAGCTCCAGTTTGTCTAGAAAAGGTAGTCATTGTATGAATGGATTGGGATTGGGCCCCAAACCAGTACGTCGCCTAGGGCCCCCTGAGGTCTTTATTACAAACTAATGAAAGCTGAAGCCCCAGTCACATATATTTAGAAAGTTTGCAATGGAATCTGATAAAGGACTAAAAGCTGAAATCTGAGAAACAGCACTCTCTTGACATTGCAACCTGCTGCATAGTGGTGAAAGACAATATGATGGACATATGTAGTTACTTATAAACACATTAATTCAGGTATATTATTTGGCACATTAATGCATAGACTTTGATGTATATTATGGTGACAAGAAAATAGTTGTGTTGTATAAACCTTTGTAACCTGCTGCAGTTACGGCTTGGATTCTGTTGTTACCGGAACCTGTGGGGATTCGAGGGAGTACCCCATATTTCTACCACCACGCTTTTCCAGAACTTCATTATGGTTCTGAAAGCCTATCCGGTAATTGTGTTTTCCTTCCATTTTGGACTCATGTCTATGTATGTTTGTGAACTATGTTATATGTGTACATCTTGATTAAAAGGAGATTATGCTATGTACTGCTTTTCTCCTATTTTTTTTGAGATCCACATTCTCATTGCTGTCCTTTGAAGTGGGGATCATCAGTGGTACGACTGAGGGTATACAAAGTGTCTGGAAGTCTGGCTATTCATGAACAGAGGACATGCATTCATTTAAGGATAAGAAATTCTGACAAAGATTGAAGGACTGTTGATCATATCTTTCTTTCCATTTTATTGTGTCACCATTAGAGCACCGGCAGATACCAATAACTTTCTTTGTGTTTAGAGGATATTTGATGTATATTAATAACATATATTCTTTCTTATACTTGTGCCCCAAAACTTGGCCAATATTAGAAGCTGCAAATCCATGGACATTAACAAATTGGATTAATGTCCTTCCTCTGCACTCAGAATGAACAGATAATGCATATGGGTCCTAGATAGCGTAGTTAGCTGAGTCATACATACTATCAATCATAGTCATTATCTAACTGGATTTCTACTGGTCTTCATCGACATTTGATAGATCTTGATCAGATATTAATTAGGATTGCTGGACATTGAGTTTCCACAAAACTGGTAATTTAGGATCACTTTGATTTGAAACTACTAAGCATGCTACTATCAATGCATATTAATAGGTGACATCAATAGTGGTACTAGGTTTGCTTTGTATGTTTCCCTCTTTTTAAGCATGCCAGAATCTTATAAGCACTTAATAGAAGTTGCGTGGGATGCAGTTACCATTTCGACAACCATAATGTCAACACCACAATGTCGACATTTATGATGTCGACTCTTGAAATGTTGATATGGAACATGACATCTGCAGAATATCAACATGTTCACAATGTCAACACGTGAAATGTTGACATTCTGCAGAACGTCATCATTAGGGAGAGTTAAGATTAGGCTACGGGTGGAGTGTGTTACGGTTAGGCTACGTAGAAGGGTTGGGCTGCGGGGGGGAGCATTAGGTCGCCTGAGCACACAGCGCATCAGCCTAGTGCTGATGTGCTGTGTCTCCCTTCCCCTTGCTGGCTCGAATGGGTATGCGCAGGATCTTGCAAGCATACTAAAGCAACACAATGCCTTTAAAATTGTATGACTTTGAAGAGAGTCTTGTACTTTCTCAAATGTACTGGACATGAAGGTCTTTATTACATGTACAGCTATCAAGTAGTCCTACTCTGGACACTGCCCAACAGACATGCTTCCAATCGCTCCTCATTTCTAAGGCTGCTAACACCAAATAGCTTTTTTTACGTAACTAAATCTCTTCCCTTCCAAACCAACCTCTCTGACTACCATCAATGCCAAAGATCTTTGCTACTCCTAACACAAGATGATAAGATCTTCAACCTACATCCTGCTCAATTCCTCGCCTGCACCTATCCCTCATTTGATCCCATAAATATAAATTAAATATCTACTGCCTGATCTCCCTACTGTACCACCAGTCCACTTGACCCTATCAGTCGATCTGTATCCTGTGCCCACCCAATCCTTAGCTAAAATCTATAATCTCTCCCTCATTCCATTGGTAACTTTCCAATTATTCAAGCATGCACTTGTGGCCAGAGCTGGATTAAGACTTGTGGGGGCCCTGATACAACTAAGTTGTGGGGGCCCCATCAATAAAATTTCCAGGGGGAAGGGAGGGAGAGAGGAAGAGAGACAGAGAGAGGGAGGGGAGAGAGAAAGAGAGGGAGGGACAGGGAGATACAGAGAGAGAGAGGGACAGGGAGGGAGATATATAGGGTCCTATTTAGCATCACTTAATTTCTACAAAAACAGGTGAAATGAGTATGGGGACAAAATTCATCAAGCTCTGAAAATACAATATTTTCCGATGGCAATTGCTCACCCTTGGGGCTTGCAACCTGCTCTTTTCTGATCCCTCCGCCCCGTCTGGCTCCTTCCGCTGGACGTCAGAGCTCCTGTGCGCATACATGACCTGTAGGTCACGCATGTGCACTTGTCTCACTGTTTTGAAAGGAGCAGTAAACACTTTGGGGAGATAGCTGATTTTCGGATCAGCTGTCTCCGCGCCAGAGCAATGATGAATTGTTCTGGCGCTCACGTCGAGTTAGAATATTAATTATCGGGGACCCTGATAATTAACATCATGAATAGACCTAGGGGAGGGAGAGAGGGACAGGGAGAGAGATAGAGAGAGAGAGTGAGATAGAGGAAGAGAGAGGGAGGGGTAAGAGAGGGGGACAGGAGGAGGGGACAGAAAGAGAAGTGGAGGGAGAGAGGGTGTGAGGAATAGAGAGAGAGAGAGAGAGAGAGAGAGGAAAGGACTAAGAGAATGTGCGCACACCTGTTACAGTACTAACTTTTCTAAAGGGGGCGGGCACTTTGCTGCATTATGCCCCGCCCCCTACTCAAACAGCTGAAAATCGTGGGATTATTTTGTCAAAGGGGGTGGGGCTTCCATAAACCATGGCCATCATGTCCATCTGTGAGGGTGCTGTGTGATACTGCCCGGAGGCGGGAGCCAGCCAGGAAGAGTCAAGAGTGGCCAGGTTCTGGCCAAGGGTTTTGGTAGTGTGGGGGACCCCAAAATGTGGGGGCCTCTGGGTGACAGCCCTGTTTCTGTCCTGAGACCATTCATGTGTGGGGCTGCTTCTCAGCCAAGGGAGTGGGCTCACTCACAATTTTGCCTTAGAAAACAGCCATGAATAAATAATGGTACAAAAACATCCTCCAAGAGCAACTTCTCCCAACCATCCAAGAACAGTTTTGTGATGAACAATGCCTTTTTCAGCATGATGGAGCACCTTGTCATAAGGCAAAAGTGATTACTAAGTGGCTCAGGGAACAAAACTTTGAAATTTTGGGTTCATGGCCAGGAAACTCCCCAGACTTTTATATCTTTGATATCTATCTAGTAATGGTCTGATGAGTAGCAGCTTTATCAAGGCCTCCGCTTCCACTACTGTTCACATTCCAAGCTAATCCAAGGGTCCTGATCTGAAGTTACTAAACCTCAGTGATGTGACAGCATGGCTCAGCAGCCAGGATTGCACATCAAGTGAGTGATACAAAAATGCTGGTGAGGTATAGGAATGTGTGTAATATGCAGTATGGTAAACCCATTGCTATGTCACATTTATTTATGATGATACTTGAGTGGCTTGTCTATCACCACCTCACCACTTTTCCCTTGACCCAACAATCTGGTTTTTGTTCCCTCCACTCCACAGAAACTGCTCTTATTAAGGTTGCTAATTATCTTCTTACTGCCAAATACATGGGTCAAAGTCTCTGTACTCTTAGTCCATGACCTCCCTGCTGCTTATGATACTGTGGACCACCTCTCCATCTTCAAATATTCCACTCTTTTGGTCTCAGTGACCTCCCTTCACACCTCACATCCAGTCTATCTCACAATCCTGACATTTTTGCAATATCTCTAGAACAGTGGTTCTCAAATTCCGTCCTCAGGATCCCACACAAGTCATGTTTTCCAGGTCACCCAGCAGGTGCA
This sequence comes from Taudactylus pleione, assembly GCA_031769625.1. Lineage (NCBI taxonomy): Eukaryota > Metazoa > Chordata > Amphibia > Anura > Myobatrachidae > Taudactylus > Taudactylus pleione. The sequence continues at coordinate 32,876,538 of JAUIMM010000153.1, read as the reverse complement.
CAGGTGTCCTCATTACTCACTGACACATTTTAAAATATCCACAGATGGAGATAATTATTTCATTGGTGATTCTGTGAGGAGATCTGGAAAACATGCACTGTTTGGGGTCCTGAGGACTGAGTTTGAGAACCTATACTCTAGAATTATACAGGCTTTCATCATGGATGCCACCAAAACTCTCATCCATGGCCTTGTCATTTCCCACCTAAGCTACTGCAATCTTATCTTCGCTGGTCTTTCTCTCTCCCATCTCATATACCTCTTCCACTGCTATGTATTGGACTCAACCATCTGCAAACTACTTCATCAAACAACCACAAAATATGCAGAATATAAAGTTTAAAAATCTCAACTCACATATAGAACCCTTAGGGGTTGATTCAGCAAGGAACGCAGATGAGAATTCACATACACCCGGCCAATGTTTTCGCACTGCATATGTGAGCGGGTAAGGGTACGCAAGCTACACGCAGTGTGTACGCAGACCCTTCTGATATTGATTGACAGGAAGTGCCATTTGTGGGTGGTGACGGGGTTGGTTGGGCGAACGCAGGCGTTCCTGTGCGTTGGGACGCAGTTATAGGGCATGCATAATTATGGCAGTGTAGCGGCATATGCAGCCAGACAACTTGATGCACGCAGGAAGTGGTTAAAATCCTGCACAACATCAGGTCATCCTCTTATTGTGCGTATGGTTCCGATGGTTCTCAATGTTTCCGCTGTCTTGCAGACTACTCAGGCTTTGAGTAAAGGGAAGTGGGCAGCATTGTGTAGTGCTAGGCATCTGCATCTTATGCTGCAGTTGCTGTGCGTATGCATTGATTAGCATATATCCGCAGCGGCCGAGTGCGTGCGTGCGCACACTTGCATTCCTTGCTGAATCAGACCCTTAGTCACTACACTCCTTCTACATTTCCAACCTAATTTCTGTCTACAATCCCTCCCTCCTTCCTCACCCCTACTAATCTCTGCCTCACTGTCGCTTGGATCACCCCCTCTTTCTACCATGCTCACCCACTGCTCTAAAACTCACTCCCATCCTTCTTATGTGCCCCTAAACTCATCTCTTCATAAAAGCCTGTCAATCCGCTTCATAACTCAGTTTTGCCGCTATACCACCCACTGACCCTGTCTCCCAGCTCCCCCTACCTGGTTACACAGCTTCATCTTAAACTGTAAGCCCTCACATGCAGGACCCACTTCCCTCTGTCTTTTCTCCTAGCACTATCCCTGTTACCAGTGTGCCTTTGTTCCCTGTCTCAAACCCCCCACCAAGGCCATATGGAGAAGTGTGCCTGTGATGCTGACGCCCTGGATGCAGGGACCTGGGGGCGGCGTCATCAGTTTGATGCTGGCAGGGTTTTAGGGGGGTTAGGGTCCCAGTCGGACCCCCCTTTAATGTACGCTGGGCAGAACCTTGACCCGGGGAGAATGGTCTGAGCCTTCCACTGGATGGATTTGGACAAAAACTTCAGAGTGGTAACATTGTATACCAGAAGACCTACTAAGGGGTTGAGGTCCTGGTCGGAGAATTACGTTGGCTCATGGATGCCGGGCAGAACCTTGACCCAGGAAGCCTGTTCTTTGCCTTCCACTGGATGGATTTGGATGACACCACATAATAAAACTTAACTTGAAGATTTAAGCCCGGGCTGCTGAGAGGGTATGGGGGGGGGGCGGGTACTAATTACCCAGGCCCGGGCTTGCTGCAGGGGTCCGGGTCCGGTTCCACTCCCCCTCCCTCTTAAATCACAGCAGCCCAGCACACGCTGTTGTGTGCTGGGCTGCACTGGGTGGCTGCTCGTGGCTGCTAAAGCAGCAGCCGGAGCAGTCTCCTATGCCTATGGGGGGAGCAGTCATGCTGATTGCGCCCCCCATTGGCTGTGTGCCGGACTGAGGGGCACACAGCACTCCCTCCCCAGTGCGCAGCGCCACTCAGCGGGGGTGTGGCCACACCATGCGATTAGGCCATGCCTCCTGTCACCTGGGCCCGGCACGGCTATCGTCGGCCCTAAGCCCGGGCAACGCCGGGTACTTCAGCTAGTCTATCTATCTATCTACAGTATCTATCTCTATCTACACACACATACTTTGCAGATAGCACAGATAACCAAATAGCCTTGTTTTTACTATCACATTTTTCTGACATTTTCTCACCCTTCCCAATAATAGTGTAAACTCATTGATGATTTCCTCCATTTAAATGAATGAATAAAGTTTGTTATAAACTACACCTCATATGATATCAATCCCACAGTACACAGTCCTCTATACCTTCTTTTGCGCTTTGGTATTTAGGGGCATATTTACTAAAGTGCAGATTTTTAGAAGTAGAGATGTTGCCCATAGCAACCAAACAGATTCTACTTAACATTTATCTAGCACCTTCTAGAAGATAATAGCTTTAATTTGATTAGTTACTCTGGGCAACATCTCAACTTCTAAAAACCTGCACATTAGTAAATATACTCTTTAAACCAGGTACACACTAAACGATATGTTGTCACCGGTGAATCTATAATATATCATCGCAGCTCCAAATGCAGCATCTGGTTCGCGCACGCGCACTGCGATGCGTACGCTTGTGCAGTGCAAAATAATTGGCCGTTTGGGTTCATATAAGCAACTGCGATCCTTGCTGCATCAGGCCATATATTCCTTAACACATGGACACATAAACACTCTATGGTTATTTTTTGTCTAGAGCACCCAGAAGAAGTCTACGCAAACATTGTGACAACATACAACCTGTAAACAGATAGGCCATGACTGGAAAATTAACACATTACCTTAGTGTTGTAAGGCAGTACTGCTAACCACCACACCAACCGTGCTGTCCATATGGGGTCCAATTCATGGTGTCTCAGATTTCTCATTTGTAACCTAAATGCTACCAGTGTACTTACAACCTTGCATAGGCAAATGCAGGGGGTGTTTCTGTCTGCCTGGAAACCCCCCTCCCCAGCACACACACGACCACAGTAGAAATAGTAATTGAACAGAATTTTGCTAGTGCTGCATGTTCTTCTCAGTATCACAAATGAAATAATTAGCACCACCTGTGGATCTTTTAACATGTATCAGACAGTAATAAATAACCTGTGCACCAACTAGGAGATCTGGAAAACATGCACTATTAGGGATGCACTGCTATAGAGCCCAATATGTACATATATGTCCAGGACAGTGCTAGGTTCTTCTGCCGCTCCTCCAGGCTCCCGGACTTGCTCCAATGGTCTGGAATGGTGCCCACATCTAAAATAAAAACATCCAGCTAAGGAAGGATGGCCCTACTGCCGCATCTAATGGCTTATTGTGATTGCTGGTCCTGTATATGCTGGAATTATGATACACAATACACTTTGTATGACGCATATTAAAACTGGTTGAGTACTAATTCTGCCCTCTTCATGGACCAGCCACGCTCGCTCTAAAATCAAGCATTTGGAAACCCCCCTCTAGAAATCCTGCGTTTGCCACTGCCTTGGTCCACTGTGTTTATACAGTCAGGTCCATAAATATTGGGACATTGACAGAATTTTCATATTTTGTCCTCTATTCACCACCACAATGGCTTTGAAATGAAACAAACAAGATGTTATTTAACTGCAGACTTTCAGATTTAATTTGAGGGTAATTACATCCAAATCAGGTGAACGGTGTATGAATTACAACGGTTTCTATATGTGCCTCCCACTTTTTAAAGGGGCCAAAAGTAATGGGACAAACTAAACAATCCTAAATCTAACTTTCACTTTTTAATACTTTGTTGCAAATCCTTTGCAGGCAATTACAGCCTGAAGTCTGGAATGCATAGACATCACCAGACGCTGGGTTTCATCCCTGGTGATGCTCTGCCAGGCCTCTACTGCAAATGTCTTCAGTTCCTGCTTGTTCTTGGGGCATTTTCCCTTCAGTTTTGTCTTCATCAAGTGAAATGCATGCTCAATCGGATTCAGGTCAGGGGATTGACTTGGCCATTGCATAACATTCCACTTTTTAGCCTTAAAAAACTCTTTGGTTGCTTTTGCAGTATGCTTCGGGTCAATGTCCATCTGCACTGTGAAGCGCCGTCCAATGAGTTCTGAAGCATTTGACTGAATATGAGCATATAATATTGCCCGAAACAATTCAGAATTCATTCTGCTGCTTTTGTCAGCAGTCACATCATCAATAAATACAAGGGAACCAGTTCCATTGGCAGTCATACATGCCCACGCCACAACACTACCACCAACTTGCTTCACTGATGAGGTGGTATGTTTTGGATCATGAGCAGTTCCTGTCCTTCTCTTCTCTTCCCATCACTCTGGTACAAGTTGATCTTTGTCTCATCTGTCAATAGGATGTTGTTCTAGAACTGTAATGGCTTTTTTAGATGTTGTTTGGCAAACTCTAATCTGGTCTTCCTGTTTTTGTGGCTCACCAATGGTTTGCATCTTGTGGTGAACCCTCTATATTCACTCTTGTGAAGCATTCTCTTGATTGTTGACTTTGACACATATACATCTACCTCCTGGAGAGTGTTCTTAATTTGGCCAACTGTTGTGAAGGGGTTTTTCTTCACCAGGGAAATAATTATTTTGTCATCCACCACAATTGTTTTCCGTGGTCTTCCGGGTGTTGCTGAGCTCTCCGGTGCGTTCTTTCTTTTTAAGAATGTTCCAAACAGTTGATTTGGCCACACCTAATGTTTTTGCTATCTCTCTGATGGGTTTGTTTTGATTTTTCAGCCTAATGATGGCTTGCTTCACTGATAGTGACAGCTCTTTGGATCTCATATTGAGAGTTGACAGCAACTGATTCCAAGTGCAAATGTCACACCTAGAATCAATTCCAGACCTTTTACCTGCTTAATTGATAATGAAATAACGAGGGAATAGCCCACACCTGTCCATGAAATAGCTTTTGAGTTGATAGTCCCATTACTTTTGGCCCCTTAAAAAGTGGGAGGCACATATTGAAACTGTTGTAATTCCTACACCGTTCACCCGATTTGGATGTAATTACCCTCAAATTAAATCTGAAAGTCTGCAGTTAAAGCACATCTTGTTTGTTTCATTTCAAAACCATTTTGGTGGTGAATAGAGGCCAAAATATGAAAATTCTGTCAATGTCCCAATATTTATGGACCTGTCTGTATATAAATATATGGCGTTTTATTAGGTGAGGGGACCAGTGTGCAATCTTCATGCAGGCCCCCTCCTCTCCGACAGCTCAGTAGACTCTGGCTTTGTGCAGGCCGCGGAAAACATGGCGCCCACGCTATGTTCCTGGAGACATTTCTATTGCGTATGCGCAAATCACCGGGGAAATGGCTGCCGCTCCATTTTCCCGGTGATTTCAGTCTGCAGAACCATCCCAACCCGGAGAGCCAAGTATAATAATTATTTGGGTGTGGTGTGGGCCCCCTAGACCCAGGGGCCCATGTAGTGGGCCCTGCACCCATTATAGAAACGCCAATGCAGGTGAGCTAGGTGGTTGGTAATTTACATTTGAGGTGACTTTCATTGCATCATTTTAAAACATCGTCTTTTATATTTAAACTGCATTTATTCTGAATAACTGTTCTTCTTAGGTTTGTAGGACCATCTATTATATATATTAGAGCCGTCTCTGTTCACTGTGTTGCACTTTCTTAAAAAACAAGCAGATGATTTGATATAACAATCTGCTGACAACATTTATTCAACGACAAGTTTTTATTTTTGTTTTTTCCCCATCTAAACATGACACATATGGGGAGAGAATTAAATTGAGCGCAATGTGAATACCGCCAGTAAGAGGTTTCCCAAGCTATTCAATTAACCGCGCTGTTAAGTCCAACTGAAGTATTTCTGCTCGCAGAAATCCTACTAAAGATGCTGTTTTTCAGCTGAACGCAGTGCTAACAGCATTGCAGATGGCACTTAAGTCGGAAAATGCCGGTTAGTGCGCCTAAACACCTGGCTTAAGGTGCACTGACCGGCATCTCCTGACTGTGCGCTGGACGCGAGGAGAATAATTGAATAGCGCTGGGAATTCCCAGTGCTATTCACATTGCGCCCAATTAAATTGCCCCATGGTGTCAAAATGCAAGCTTAAGTCAGATACACACTAATATATCACATAAAGGGGCTTATTCATCATTACTAAACTTTCCCTGGAGGTAATTAGGTTTAGAACTCGCTTGGAGTTCTACCTAATTACCAGAGGAATTCATCATTCCTCCTCCCTATAACTATCTATTCCGAAATGCTGTCATTTTTGCGATGACAGCTTTTCAGGAAATAGATAGTTATCCCTGTCTACACTACCTTACCGCAGCTGGAAACAGTGCTGCGCATGTGCTGTAAAATTCGTTAACCCAGCGCATGCGCAGCACTGCCTACACATACGGTAAGTTTGTGTCCCCCCTCCGCTCACCTGCCCCCCCTCTTACCTCCCCCCCTTCAGCACTTACCTGTCTGCGCAGCAGCCTCTGACTCCGTCCTGCTGGTCTGTCACATGGTCTCCCAGCAGACCACAGTACAGATTAGAAAAAAAAAAAAAAAGTTTTTTTTTTTTTTCTAATTCTTATTGTGTTCTGCTGGGAGAACACAGTGTCCGACCAGCCTCCGGAGCCAGAGGAGGGACCAGTGCGCCGGAGGAAGATGCCGGGGGACCTGTCCAGCTGGAAGCAGGTAAGTTTCACCTACTATTCGCCAACTCACAGTGGCGGATAGTACCTCCATCAAATTCCGAAAATTCATAATTTTCGGAATTTGATGAATACCATAATTTCCACATCCCCATACTAATGTACCAATGTATGGGGAGTGTGGAAATTAACGCAGGGGGACTTAGCAAGGAGATATCAGTGATATCTCCTATGCTAAGTGGCTTCATGAATACTAAAATAACGTTATTTAAGGAAAATGTCCTTAAAAACGTTAATTTAGTGTTGATGAATAGGCCCCAATATATTGTTCTGACGTGGATCGTAATGATATATATCGTGCAGATCGTATATTGTGTATGCCCGATCACACATGCACACTGGCCGTTCAGCGCATAGATGATGAAATGAACAACGCCATGCTGTTAAATGCAGCATAAACTGACACATCGTGCCATCGTACACCTCATTATGCAGTGTGTACAGACAGCGCGATCTATCGTTACATCACGTTGTTCCGTCACTGGGTACACAATCTTATTATTTTTTTTTACTTTAGCAACAAGCTTTAAGCTGGGTAGTTTAAAGCTTGTTACTAAAGGAAAAACAAATAAATTACCAGTAAAGAAAAAGGGTCATAAAAGGCTTTACATTACAGATGGCCAGATGATACTGCCATGGTGACCTGACATTCTCCAGGCCTAGAAAAATAGAGAGAACATTATAAATCCATGGCTGCTATGTTAATACACTCTAGGATTGATTCCGAGTGCGGACATCTGCAAACTTCAGAAGTGCCATAGAAAGAAATCGCTGACTGCACAATCTCCGGAGATTTCCCTGGTGATTCGCACAATGCCAGAGTCTACTGTGGCGCCGGAGAGGAAGGGGCCCGATCGGAGACTGCACACAGACCCTCTCCTCTCTTAAAGCGCCTCTGAGTGGGTGTGCAAGTTGGTTTGCACGCTAGTTTGTGGCGTGCGCACTGAAATGGGACACTTGTATCTGATGGATTTTTTGCACCCAGTGCTAATGCTAATGTTGACGACTGCAGACATTGAAACAGAGGGCAGGACAGTGCCCCACATGCTAGCGCACTTATGTTTGGCATAGACAGGTGGATTCTGACATTAGCATAAAATAATAAGCAGGCTGCTGCGATCGTAATGCGAAGTGGCCACAGATGTGTCCGACTCAGAATCAGGTTCTTTATCCACATATAACAAATTTTAGAATATTTTTCTGGACATTGCACCTTACTTACAGCCATATTTTATATGATAAAATACAATGTAAAGCTCCGGGTCTGATAAGTGTGGAGACTATCTCCAGGAGACAAACTAATGACACCGATGTCCCTATTTTGTCATGTATAAACCAAATTACTTGCACTAGAAAATATTAAGACATGTCTATTTTAAATTGAATAAGTCTCCCCTGCTAAACTGCAGATCTAGCAATAACCATTATAACAATAGTTGTCACAGAGAAATGTAGGATCTTTAAAGTATCTATTGTTTTTATTAGCAACTCTGGCAAGTAAGGTGAGGCATATATGGAAGCCTCATCATCCATGTCACCCGCATTTCCTGCCCACTGGGACCTGTAAAATGCTCCAACTGATGAGAATCTAGTAGATATCAAGGGATGGTATGGGATGCAGGCACTCGGTATCCCGGAGGTCAGAATTCCAATGTCGGTATCCCGACAGGTTTAGGATGCCAACACCTGTCGGTCGGTATCCTAACCCTCCCCTTCTCCCTACCCTAACTCTCCCTCCCTGCCTGTATGCCTACAGGTAAATGGATGGCTCTGTATGCATACCTCCCAACATGAACCTCTCCAGGAGGGACACAATGCTCTGGTCCTGGACTTCCCTGGTAATTTATGATTGGTGGCGGCTCCAGGGGTGGGGCTGCAGTACAGTCCAAAATGCAAATAGGGGAGTTACACCAACTGCCAGTGAGACCCAGCCAGTGATGTTGGGCAGCGTGAGAAATGACAGTTGGTGTGGCTCCCCTATTTGAATTTTGAACTGCACTACAGTCCCGCCTCTTACCAGGGAAGTCCAGGACCAGAGCATTGTGTCCCTCCTGGAGAGGGTCATGTTGGGAGGTATGTGTATATGATGATGTCATTGATGTCACTTTTTGATGAGCATGATTAAAGGAGATGGGCAGATTTCTTGTTGGATGTAGGGAAGTACAAGAAAGTATTAAGCATTGCACACAGAAGCAAAATATAGATATTTAAATTAGTCTCTGGGATGGAGCTTGCTCATTTAGGGGTGTTTCTAGCTTAGCAATCAGTCATAAAGCCTTTCACCGCCTCCATGAAATGACTTAGGTTTGATATATCAAACCTTCTAAAGTTTGGAGAAGCTGCCTATAGCAACCAATCAGCTCCTAGCATTTATCAAGTACAGTCTAGTAAATGATAGCAACCAATCAGCTCCTAGCATTTATCAAGTACAGTCTAGTAAATGATAGGTAGAAGTTGATTGGTTGCTATGGGCAACTTCCCCATTTGTCCACTCTTTAGAAGGCTTGCTATATTTGTATACAGTATATACTCAGAGGTAGCAGATATTGGTCATCAGCACTTACCTGGCTTACTGTATGGAGGAAAGCTTATTTATAGGCATTTATCTATAATTTGTATTTATATATATATACTCAGAGGTAGCAGATATTGGTCATCAGTACTTACCTGGCTTACTGTATAGAGAAAAGCTTATTTATAGGCACTTATCTATAATTTGTATTTATATATATATACTCAGAGGTAGCAGATATTAGTCATCAGCACTTACCTGGCTTACTGTAGAGAGGAAAGCTTATTTATAGGCACTTATCTATAATTTGTATTTATGTTTATATCCTCAGAGGTAGCAGATATTGGTCATCAGTACTTACCTGGCTTACTGTATAGAGGAAAGCTTATTTATAGGCACTTATCTATCATTTATATATATCCTCAGAGGTAGTAAATATTGGTCATCAGCACTTACCTGGCTTACTGTATAGAGGAAAGCTTATTTATAGGCACTTATCTATCATTTGTATATATCCTCAGAGGTAGTAGATATTGGTCATCAGCACTTACCTGGCTTATTGTATAGAGGAAAGCTTATTTATAGGCACTTATCTATCATTTGTATATATCCTCAGAGGTAGTAGATATTGGTCATCAGAACTTACCTGGCTTACTGTATAGAGGAAAGCTTATTTATAGGCACTTATCTATCATTTGTATATATTTGTACAGTATATATCCTCAGAGGTAGCAGATATTAGTCATCAGCACTTACCTGGCTTACTGTATAGAGGAAAGCTTATTTATATATATCCTCAGAGGTAGCAGATATTAGTCATCAGCACTTACCTGGCTTACTGTATAGACGAAAGCTTATTTATAGGCACTTATCTATCATTTGTATACATCCTTAGAGGTAGCAGATATGGGTCATCAGCACTTACCTGGCTTACTGCATAGAGGAAAGCTTATTTATAGGCACTTATCTATCATTTGTATTTATCCTCAGAGGTAGTAGATATTGGTCATCAGCACTTACCTGGCTTACTGTATAGAGGAAAGCTTATTTATAGGCACTTATCTATCATTTGTATTTATATATATATACTCAGAGGTAGCAGATATTGGTCATCAGTACTTACCTGGCTTACTGTATAGAGGAAAGCTTATTTATAGGCACTTATCTGTCATTTATATATATTCTCAGAGGTAGCAGATATTGGTCATCAGTACTTACCTGGCTTACTGTATAGAGGAAAGCTTATTTATAGGCACTTATCTATCATTTGTATTTATATATATATTCTCAGAGGTAGCAGATATTGGTCATCAGTACTTACCTGGCTTACTGTATAGAGGAAAGCTTATTTATAGGCACTTATCTATCATTTGTATATATCCTCAGAGGTAGTAGATATGGGTCATCAGCACTTACCTGGCTTACTGTATAGAGGAAAGCTTATTTATAGGCACTTATCTATCATTTGTATATATCCTCAGAGGTAGTAGATATTGGTCATCAGCACTTACCTGGCTTACTGTATAGAGGAAAGCTTATTTATAGGCACTTATCTATCATTTGTATATATCCTCAGAGGTAGTAGATATTGGTCATCATCACTTACCTGGCTTATTGTATAGAGGAAAGCTTATTTATAGGCACTTATCTATCATTTGTATATATCCTCAGAGGTAGTAGATATTGGTCATCAGCACTTACCTGGCTTACTGTATAGAGGAAAGCTTATTTATAGGCACTTATCTATCATTTGTATATATTTGTACAGTATATATCCTCAGAGGTAGCAGATATTAGTCATCAGCACTTACCTGGCTTACTGTATAGAGGAAAGCTTATTTATATATATCCTCAGAGGTAGCAGATATTAGTCATCAGCACTTACCTGGCTTACTGTATAGAGGAAAGCTTATTTCTAGCCACTTATCTATCATTTGTATATATCCTCAGAGGTAGCAGATATGGGTCATCAGCACTTACCTGGCTTAACGTTTTCACGTGCATCAACCCGGGATTTTTAGGTCTGTGTAAAAAGGGTATACACCTATCAGTCTATCAAATTCATAGAAATTACAGCACACATCAATAGATGGAAATCTACATTCAGCATATTTTAATGGATGTCCAGATCCTAGTACAAAGGAATAGTATAAATCACTGCAACATGATCTATAATATTTAGTTAGTCAAAGTTATTTATATAGCACAGCATATTGCCTTGCGCTTTTACAGTATACAGCTGCATTTGCAGATGTCTGGAAATACATATATATATATATTCCTTGGCCTATGGCATTATTCATGTTCTAAAGTTAAACTCCAGATACAGCTTTAGCAAAAGAAATTATAACTTCTACTTACATTTTACAAAATAAAGGGGGAGATATATCAAGCAATGAAAAGAGTGGGGAAGTGAACAAATGGGGAAGTTACCTGTAGCCAGTGGCGTAACTAGGGTATTTGGAGCCCAGGGCAAATTTAAAAATGGAGCCCCCCCATGTGTGCGCGCCGAAGGCAAAAAATGGGTGTGGTCACAAGGTGCATGGTCACTAAAAATGGGGCGTGTCAACACGACACACATCCCTTTCTCGTCACTCTGAACATTCCTTTCCATTCCATATGCACCTTAACCCCAGTAGTGCCCCTTATACAGTACCCCCAGTATGCAATGTCTCCAGTGGTGGTCACTCTTAAGCAGGTCCCTAGTAGTGCCACTTATACAGTACCCCCAGTAGTGGTCCCCCCTATGCATTGCACCATGTAGGGCCCCCCCTATGCTGTGACCCATGTAGGGCCCCCTATGCAGTGCCCCAGTAGTGGTCCCCCTTATGCAGTGCCCTTATATAGTGCCCCCAGTAGTAGTCCCCCCAATGCAGTGCCCCCAGTAATGGTACCCCTATGCAGTGCCCCCACTAGTGGTCCCCCTTATGCAGGCCCCATTAATGATCCCCCCTCTTCTGTGCCCCTTATGCAGTGCCCCCTGTAGTGGTCCTCCCTATTTAGTACCCCCAGTAATGGTACCCCCAGTGCAGTGCCCCTTGTACCCCCAGTAGTAAGCACCTTATATAGTGTAGTCCAGTAGTAGTCCCCAGTAGAGGTCCCCCCTCCCGATGCAGTGCCTCCAGTAGTAGTTGCCCACCAATAGTGCCCCCAGTAGAGATTGCCCCAATAGTGTCAACAGTACCCAGTAGTAGTGTCCCCCCCCGATGCAGTGCAGACAAATACAATTAAAAAAATGGCGCGCTCTACATTATGGGAGACGTCATGGCATCTCTCCCATTACCCAATGCAGGAGCCAGAAGACTGAGCTCGTGAGTGAGCTCCAGCCCTGCTCTTACAGTGGGCACAGCAGCAGTCAATGTGAGTCTGTCTGGCTCTCATTGGCTGCTGAAACACACACATCGCCGACGTGCTGGCGGCGATGTGTGTGTAAAATATGCACCAGCCTGAGCCCGCCTCCCACCCTCTGCCTGGCGCTATTGGGTAAGCGCTCAGGGGCTCGGCTGTGCAGCACAGAAGGGCGCTGGGAAGCCTAGCGCCGATCCTGCGGTCGGTACTACACTGGCTAACTAGGACAGGCTGGTACCGTGGCCGGCGGTGCCCCACGTTGCCCATGGCACGAGCCTCGGTGGCCCTGGCCTAGTTACGCCACTGCCCGTAGCAACCAATCAGTTTCTATCTGTCATTTGATAGAAAGAAGGTACTTGATAAATGCTACCTCGAAGCTGATTGGTTGCTATGGGCAACTTCTTCATTTGTCCATTTCTCCACTCCTTGCACTGCTTGATACGTCAGGCCCAAAGCCCCTGCAGACGAGGCAGTACCAGCAGTGGCATCACAAGGGGGGGGCGGGTGGTGCGGGCCGCAGCGGGTGTCACCCTCCAAGGGAGTGACACCAAAAACTGAACACTCCTGCCCGCACCCCCTGGATGCGCAGCCTGTCGCCATTACACTAATACAATCTGCTCCCCGCTACTGGTCCCGGACAGAGAGACAGAGAGGGGGGCCCACGGAGTAATGGGCCAGCAGCGGCCGGGATCCCAGTGCATGCCATCAGTGAGGATCCACAGAGCCGAGCAGCAGCTGCCTGTGTCACTGTCACTGACTGTAGCTACTAGCTAGCTATACTTCCTGGTGGCTGGCCCCTCCCCCGGACCTGCCACGTTACCATGAGCTCAGAACAGCCGACAGCAGTACATGCCTGAGCTGAGGGCCTGATTCAGAGGCGCTCGCAAATAGCGAGCACTTGCTCTGAATCAGGGCGGCCGCTTTTTTTTAAAAACCCGGCCTCCTGGCCGCTCGCTAAGCTGTGGGTGACCAACCACAGCTTTAGCGGGCAGCCAGATGATGGTCGCGACCATCGGGCTTGCGACAAGACCCTTGTGGTAGGGTCTCATACCCGGAAGCCCCAATGAGCTTCCTGCTTTAATAGAGTAAGAAGCTCACTACTGACATCACGAGTGATGTCAGTAGGGCCGCCCACAAACGGCAGGCGTTCCTTCAGAAGGAAGGAACGCCTGCGTTTGTCCAGCCACCCCGCCTACAAAACGGGGCGTGCTGTCGATCAACATCGACAGCCACCCCATTTGTAGCGAGCCCCGGAGCGAGTGCATTTATCTCTCGCTACGGGGCTTGGGCACGCGTGGCACGTGCGCAGTGCCCCACCATCAGAAGGGGTGCTGGCTGCGGAGACGCTGCAGAGCTGGAGTTGTAGGAACACGGTGAGTGGGGGGCCCTGCCTATATTGTCAGTCTTGGGCCCCACGATTTCTGATATGGCAGCCCTATACTTTGGTCCCGATTTTTATTTTATGGGGGGGGGGTGTCACCATACGTTACAGCACCGGGTGACACCAACCCTAGTGACGCCTCTGAGTACCAGAGCATGTCACCCTTTGCTTTCGGTCTCCATGCTGCAGCAATGGGCTAATTATATTTCAGAGAATAGAAAGTGAAATTAAATTATTTCTGAGTGACATGGTACAATGCTGGTAGCTGTCACACAGTGAGAGACCAATGCATTCTTGCTTAGAGATGAGTAGAGCATGTAAAATAATACTGTATAATGGATAATAATAGCATTCCCTGTGATATATAACACAGCACAATAGTATAACATATGTAGTGAAATGTCAGCACTGCAGCATGTATATTGTTCTTTGCGTAGAGACTCTCCTGGCTTTAAATATCACCCTCCACCACAGCAGGGTCCTCCCCCTCCTCCTTATGATAGATGTGTGACCCATCCCACACACATACACAGTGAGGGAGGGAGGGAATGCTCCCAGCTTGGGCCTGTGTGTCAGCTTCCCAGCACTGCAAATACACTAGGCTTGTCCTCCAGGCCTGAGCTGAGCTGCACAGTAAGGTACAGGAATAATTATACATATTTACATCAGCCCCTTATACACCCCATTATATTAGTGTATTCATATTTACAGCATAGGTGACCTGTCAGGTTTGTGTCACTGCTTCTTGTAATATATAGTGCTAGTACTGTATGTGTGGTTTATATGCTTCCTCCCCCTTCCAGGGAGGAGATACAGTAGCAAAGAAAACAGCAACACTGGGTTCACCTGACAAAGCTACTTGAAAATCAGGAAATAGCAGGTTTCCCTTATGTGGATCCTATTCATGGCTTCATTTATTATTATTGCAAAAGTAATACATTTTAATTTTTGAATCTCATATAATTAAGGCTAAATATATGTCTCACAATAAGAGTGTGCTTCAGTTCAAATGGCTGCAAAAAAAGCTAAAAAACAAACAAATGTAATCACATCTATAATAATCACATTATTGCTGTGTCAAACCACAGCTTTGAAGATAAAATCACAGAAAATGCTAAAATGGCTGTCTATTGGTTACATTGCTGGAGCTAGCTGTGTTGTACATGGAGTAAATGATGCAAATTGTACTTGGTATCATATGAGCAGTACAGTATTTAGGGTTCCTGGCAGGACTTGAATAATTGAAACCTCTACTCATCTGCATCGCAGCATTGTGGAATGTGCTCGCTGCACTTTTGGGCTACAACAGGAAACCCAGAGTAAGGCTGGCCACACATCTAAAGATTATCTGTCGAACCAGCCAACTAGTTGATTGGTTGGAATGAAAATCTGGTAACGTATGGGAGTAAATGATGATCAGCAATTTGCTCCTAAATGCCAGAATTAGATGAAAATGGGTGTTAGACAAGTTTGTTAAATGTTTGATCTAAACAATTTGTTCAAACAAAAGTTTTTGTCCATTTTCCGGCATTTGGGAGCAAATTGCTGATTGTTATTTACTCCCATACCTTACCAGATTTTCATTCCAACCAATCAACTAGTTGGCTGGTTGGACAGATAATCTTTAGATGTGTGACTAGCTTTAGGCTGGGTACACACCCGAATGATATCTTGACAATTTGTCATATCGCCAAGATCGTCTGGTGTGTACGCAGGATTGAGCGCTCCCATGGATCGCATGCAATATCTTCTGATATCAGATGATGTTGTATGTGGTGCTGTACTGTATAATGAAGGACAGAATGAGGTATCGGTACGTCGTTCATTACATCGCTCCTTGTGTACCGGCAATTTCCACTGGATTGGACCAAAGGGTAATCGGTCGGTCTATTGAGACGATTGCTGGGCATTTATATGTGTACCCAGCCTTAGGAGCTCAGGAGCTGATTCAAACCCTCTCGCTAGGATGCGTTAGCTCATAGCTGCCGATGGTTTGCATTGTGTGCATGCGTATGCATTGCAATGCGCGTGCGCAAACCACTGCAAAAGTTCGGGAAGCAATCGCTCGCCCAGCATGGACTGCCCAGCAGAGTGAGTGACAGGAGAAGCCGTTTGTGGGTGGTAACAGAGGCATACCACTAGAAACGGGTGAGTGGAGGTGCGAACGCTGGCGTGCCTGAGTGTCTCAACGCCGTTTCAGAGGCGTGCATAATTAAAAGGCAGCGTCATAGTACACATCACTTGGTTGTATTTCACACTGAAGTGATCACTGTGCTTGCGGCAGGGTATAGTCTACCTCAAGCGCTGCGATCGCATCCGATGGTCCTCGATGTACCAATGTTTTCATGCACTTCCAGGAGATGACGTGTGCAAGTGGGCATCTTAAGAATGGCTGGTGGGCATCTGCATACACAAAGTGAACGCACACCAAGACATAGTGGGCATGCTAATGTTGTGCCGTGCGATCGCACCTCCCAACTTTCCTGGTTTAGGCTGGACAGTCCCCATGAAGAGGACTAACCTGCCATCCAGTGGACTAGGATATTTGTCATGATTACATAATATTTGGGTGGTATGCCCTGCTATCAGGTGCACCTTCATTGCATTGTGTATTAAGGAAACTGGTGTGCGCAGGAGACAGCACAGGAGGTGTCACAATGGGACATCAACCTTCTATCCCCACCCCCGACGGGTAATGGACTACTCCTCCCATCCCTCCCGGACATAGGCCCTCATTCAGAGCCACTCGCTATTTGCGGTCGTTCGTTCTAAAACAAGGGGTGGCTATTCAAATGAACCGTTCGCTGTTTGCGGTCTGTTCACGCCTCTAGGTCTGAACAAGCGAACAAAACTTGCGTTCGTTTTTTTAAAAAATACGCCCCCTAGCCGCTCGCATCCTACGTCATGTCCGCTATTTATTAGATTAATCGAGTACATCGACCAGGGTATGAACTGCTCGCTTTTCTTGGGGCTGGTGTTTGCTACCACAATTTTGCGAGCAGTTCTGGCTCTAAAATAACCCAGTGACGTGGTCAATGACGCTGCTGTTTTAAATATGCACACCCATAAAACGCCCGTTTTGACCTTTAAGCACGCCTGCGATCGGATCTCCACTCCCCGTTTTCAAGCACCTTCCCCTGTTACCACCCACATACGCCTCTTTCTGTCACTCAAATTATCAGGCATTCGCTATTTTGCGAGCACATGAATTTCGGCCGCACTGAGTTGTTCGCGCATGCGTATAACGATCCGTACGCATGCGCAGTTCAAATAACCTCACTCGGAGCGAACGAGCAGCGACTTGCGTCCGGCTCTGAATCAGGGCCATAGACTACATTCTTGGTCGACCTGGGCGGTGAGTAGTTTATGTCCGGAAGGTGGGAGTAGTCCATGGTCTGCCTGTGCAGACTTCTGTACACTCATAAAAGGACAAGTGTCTGTGCGGTACAAAAGAGGTGTTTTATTGAGTTGTGGGTGCCCCAATGCTTCAGAAGTACTCAGCAAGCCAAACTTTTATGTGGTCTGTATTGCATTTGAAGTATGTATTTGCATCACATAAAGTCACACCCCAACCAACAGGAATAAACAGTACAACAGAGTATAAGAAGCTTACAGCGTAAACCATTCTGCGAGCATGCAATTTTCACCCGGTCTCATTTTTACAGGCCTTCATTCTCAAAATGCTGTTTGGAAGTGCAGGATCTCTGTTGGGTTTTAGATCACTTTCCTTATAAAGCAATTTACATTAAAAAAAGAAGAAAAAAACATATTGGCTTCAATTGATCTGATTGTTTAGATGCAAATTATCCTCTGTCACAAAATATCAATACATTATTTAAGTTTAATATCTGGTTTAACATCCAATATTTGGGTTATAAGTTTGATTTAGCCACAGTCTAGTGCTATAGCGTCTATACTAAAGCCTGTTTGTGTGATCTCAGCCAAATACCACTGGTGATCATAGATATGTAACACAGTTGGGGTATTTCCTGCTGAAGACTAGTATAAGAGTGTATGACAGTATGCACATTTCTGAGCTTTAATTTCTTTCACCACATTTTTAGTTATTATTCTATGCAAGTGCACTTTTGTAACATTTTATGTTTGTAGGGAGGACAGAGTACTTTGGATGAACATGATAACAATCGTGATTTTAGTTACATTTTATCAGCAAATTTGTAAACATCAGTGTGTGAATTATTCAGGCAATGGTTACTTGCACGCCGTTAGTGCAAGCAAAGATATATTTGAATAAGTTCTAATGGGTGTGAAACAAAATGCCAATGCTCAGGTTGTCGACTTTCAGAATGGCGACACCAAAATGTCAACATGTTCTGAATGTCGACAAGTGTGAGAGGTAGACAAAACAACATTCATAATATCAACATTGTGAATGTAGACAGTCGGCATGTCGTCCGTGCTGGTTTGCATTCACGTGAAACATTTAATTTTCATGTTACAAATTGAGGCAAAATTAGATAACCTGTCCGTATTTAAAATACGGGATATGATAAGTTGTCCCCAAAACTAATACATTCGTATTTCACTGCCAAATACAGATACATGTTAAAGTTCTGTAATGACCTACGATATGCCCAGATCTCCCACATCCTGGCATATATATATATATATATTCACATACATCCATGTATGTTAATTTTAATATGTGCGGTCTGTTGGGCATATTTATATGTATGTGTATACATACATAGGGGTGCAGCTAGGCTTCCTGTCATCCTGGGCAAAAACTCAGCTCAGCAGGTAGTAGTCACCCTTGGCTAGCTCGCATACAGCTATCAACATTGTAAAGACTAAAATGTATGATGGAAAAACCCATTTTTAATCCCGTTACATTAAGGTGCCAGCACCTAAGCATTTATTTTGTGGTATCAACACTTTTCAGTGGAGCATGTAGGCTCAACTTTCCAAATACTCAATGGCTAGGTACTGCTGTCTGTACTACACTACCTCACCCATCACAGAGCATTGCCTTGACCACCATATAATGCAGAGAATATTGTAGTGACTGCTATATACTGCAGAGAGCATCAGTGACCACAATGTAATACAGATAATATTACACTGACTGTCATATAATATGTACATAGAGCATTGCAGTGACCACCTTATAATAGAGAGAACATCACAGTGACTGCCATATAATACGGAGAGCATTGCAGTGACCACTATATACTGCAGAGCGCATGAGTGACTACAATGTAATGCAGATATTACAGTGACTGCCATATATTACATAAAGCATCGCAGTGACCACCATATAATACAGAGAACATCACAGTGACTGCCATATAATACAGAGAACATCACAGTAACTGACATATAATACGGAGAGTATTGCAGTGACCACCATATAATACAGAGCATCTCAGTGACTGCCATATAATACAGAGAGCTTTGTGGTGACCACCTTATAATACAGAGAGCATTGCAGTGATTGCCATATAATACAGAGAACATTGAAGTGACCACCATATAATACAGAGAGCATTGCAGTGACTTCCATATAATACAGAGAACATTACAGTGACCACCATATAATACAGAGAGCATTGCAGTGACTGCCATATAATACAGAGTACATCACAGTGACCACCAGATAATGTAGAAAACATTACAGTGACCACTATAGAATGCAATAAACATTTCAGTCACCATAAGCCATAAAATGCAGAGAACATTGGAGGATGGTGAATGGGCGATGTTTCGGCCCGAGAAGTGAATGGTCAGGGCTTCGGAGTGCTGCTGGTGGTGAAAGGAATTTATTTTCCTGTCAACACTGTCTGCTCTGCAGAGAATCCTGATTGCCTATTTTCATGGGGTCCTGGAGCTGCAGCTCCACCCAACTTATTGTTAATTCGGTCCAAACGTATACAATTCTAAATTATGCTTTGTTTTCTGATTATAAGAGTATGATGTATTTGCATTTTACTGAAAGCATGAATCATTTTTACAGTTCATGAATATTTAATTTCAAAGGTTTTGGTTAGACTGAGGTGTTAGCACCTGTTGTAATAGTCTTCAAATCAGGCATGTCCGAGTGTTCTCACTTATCACACGACGAATGTGAGCATTTGAAGCGTTGCACAGGATTCAATTAGATAAAGCTGATTAAGAGAGATTGTTTTAAAATAAACTTTTGATGCGCTTTGTTTTCACAAATAAATACTTTGTGTAAATTGTAGTTAATGATAAATTGATATGAAAGCTGCTTGTGAGGTGTTTTTTTTCAAACCTTAATTTAAAATTCAATGAAAATAATTTTCAGATGATATATTAACATTGCAAAGTGTGGTAGCAGTGGAACACCCAGCATGTGTCGTTGTAGAAAAATATATGTAATGGTAGGATAATGCATATATTTTTGTCTATGTAACAAGAGATCCTACTCTATTGCAGTGGCCATGCAGCAGATGCTGTTCCGGTTTGGTGTAGTCATCACATTGAGTCACTCAGACACTGAACTCCTTGTGCTTGGATCACGAGCGGAGATGGGAGCCTGGGACACTCAAAATGCTGTTGCCATGAAGCCCACGCGCTGCCCTTTATCCATAACTGAACCATCTCTATGGGTGGGGGAGGTACTACTGGAAGAACCGTATACTGACAACTTTTGGTTCAAGTTTATCAGAAAAGAAGTTGGAGTCTTAATTTGGGAAGGTGAGATAAAAGCTGCTATAAATTCTTTGAAAGCATAATTACTAGCTAAATTTACATGTACTTTACTGGCTACCAGAGATCAAGGTTTATTTTTTTTATTCCATTTTTTTTTAAATAAATCCTCAAATCGCATCTATTTTGGTAATGAAATGAAAGCCGTGTGACCAATACCTTGCTTTCTCTTTTCCCATTCTCCAAATTTGTGTTTAAAAGGGACAGTTTGGGCTTGTTTTGTTTAGTGTGGAGATTAGAGACATGGGGGCTTATGTAATAGGGGACGCCTGCGAGTTTTCCCGTATTTTTAAACTGGAAATCATTTTAAAGGCAAAACTAGCTTGGTTTTGCCTTTAAATGACTGCTGCTTTAAAAATACGGGAAGACTCGCAGAAGTTCCCGCAGCGGCTGCAGCTCACACCCTATTACGTAAGCCCCATGGGATTAGTAAGGAATGATCTTGACATTTAGTTATTTTATTGGTAGTTGTGGTGTGAATATTTTGTATTTTTTTCCCTTTTCCCTCAGACTGTACAAAAAGCAAATTACATTCATTTTGGTTCACTCATGGTTCACTTTGTTTTTTAAGTAATATTATAATATTATTGATACCGTTTGAACAGCATCGATATTAGAGAGATTTGATTGCACAGACCAGATTGCCCATACCTCCCATTTCAATATAAAATAACTTTGTCACACAGAAACAGTTTGCGGTTCCAACACACACAAAGGTACTATATTGTAAAAAGGGTATAATCAGCCTTAATCTATACAATGCAGCTATATACAGGATAAAGACAAAGATACAATTACCAACACTTCGCCATGCGGTCTGGATCCTAGACTAACAGCTGTCCATCAGGATTGCTGTGTGTTTCTTTAGGGTCAGGCAGGGAGAAAGGTAGCAAAGGAAAAGGGATGGGATCCAGACTGCATGGCAATTTATAGGTGTACAATTACCTTTGAACATAAGCTGAATACTCAGAGGGGTTCCCTATTGGCCCTTTATTACTGAGTCACAATGGTTGTTGCTATTCATTTGTTAGTAAATGGTTGACGTCACTGGAGGTTGAACTGTTAAATAAATCCCTTTGTACTAACATTTGGCATGCAAATCTACAGGGGAGGTGTACAGTGATTTATACAGTATAGAGTATAATTCTTGGCAGGTCTTCATAACTCGATAGTGATCCCTTCCATATTCATTCTGTTGGTTTCATATTCCTGTTGAGACAGAGGGAAATCGGTAGATACTACTCATGACCCATTTATCTTATTCCTAATCCCAGATATCATATAACTGCTATTTAACATGTAACATTCATTGTATACCTTTAAAACACATAGCATTGTGCGTATCTCAGTCAATTTAGGGTTAAATGGGATATAAGTTTGTGTAAGGAAAGGCTGCTGTCCGTTGGGGTAAGGTTTCCGACAATAATACTTAAAAGCTGGCTATGCGATTGAAATGCAAAACAGTATTTAAACAGTATTGCTGTACTAACTTTATGTGTTTATGTAATGTAAAAATTGCGCTTAACTGTTGTGAGCACAGAAGCATGGCTCGCCATTCACAATATGACGAGTTGCGGGGGCATGGGATGCGTGTGCATGTATAGCGAGCATGTGCAATTAAGCGTGCGCAAGTGCGTTGGGAGCCTGTGTTCGCATAAAATGGCCGTGGACGATCAAATCGTCCAATGGATGTCGTGTTGCGATTCGTGCACAATTAAGCGATCGCAACCAATTTATACGGTTTTGACAATATATATTAGTGTGTGTGTGTTTTTATTTGCTGCTTTTAATTGTATGGTAGTGTATACTTAACTCCTTCACTTACCTAAAGGCGGGTATCCACTAGAAGATCTGAAAACGACTGCACGATTACGACATTGTAATCGATCAGTCGTTTGTCAGTTGTGTGATGAGCCTGCACTGAATGAGCAGTCGTTCAGTGCAGGGTTATCAATCATCTGGAAACATGCTGAATCTGACGATATCGTCAGGTTGACCAGCATGTTGGAAATATGATAGATGTCTAAACGACCAGCGGGCACGCGCATCGCTGGTCATTTTAGACACTTTTGCAAACTATTTGCAAACGATTGAACGATCAAATGATCGTTATCGTACAATCGTTCATAAAAATCGCTAAGTGGATACCCCCCTTAAAACTGCAGAGGACTGGTGGATCCGATTACAAGATTTCGTTATTTGCAGATGATGTTTTGCTTTCTCTCTCCTCACCCCACACTTCTCTGCCAAATTTGTTCCAACTTCTCACTGACTATGGCCGTCTGTCGGGCTATAAAATCAATTGGTCCAAAACTGAAGCCTTGCCTCTCCACATTACTCCGGCATGTTTGTCACTCTTACAAACCAACTACAAATTCTCTTGCTGGCCTACAAAGTTCCGTTACCTAGGCATCTATATTACAAACCATTATAGTACCCTTTATAAAGGGAACGTCTTACCATTGACATCGTCCATCAAAGCAGACCTGCATAAGTGGCAATCTCTTATCATCTCTTGGTTGGGTCGTATAGTGGTCTTTAAAATTAATATAGTTCTATGCCTTATGTACCTGTTTCAAACTTTGCCGGATAAAGTACCAGAATCGACTTTAGCTCAACTACATGCATGGTTTCTCCGATTTGTGTGGAGGAATAAGGTGCCCAGAACGGGATTTTCGACTTTACAGAGACCCGTGGTGGGAGGTGGGAGGGGTTTCCCGGACATCCATTTATACTATTACACCTCTCACTTGAGTCAAGCTAGTGCCTGGTTCGTCCCCACCCCCCACTCTTAGGTGGCTCCAATTAGAGACAGATCTAAGTCATGCTACTTCATTGGCAGCCCAACTACTACTACCCTCCAAGTCCAGATTTCCTTACATTGGTTTACATCCTGTTATTAATTTTACTTGTCAGATCTGGGACTACTGTACCCGACGCTTCAAACTCCTCTCGTCTCCCTCTTCCCTTACACATTTATGGCATAGTCCTGCCTTCCCACCGGGCCAATCCATGGTACGTGCACGTCCCTGGGTCAGCAGAAATATCCGCTTTGCTATAGATATCATGGATAATGGTTTATGTATGCTGTTACCGGATATTATAACTAAATTCAATTTCCCCGAGGTGAACCCTTTTCTCTGCTTTTAATTGAGGCATTTTGTGTCCTCTCTAACTAGCCCAATGCCACTTTGTTCTCTGTCAAATTTAGAATCTCTATGTTATCGCAGTCCCCTAGCTTAGGGCATTATATCTGTCATTTATTATTTTCTCCTATTGTGTGGACAGTCTCCTTCCCCATTGTTTGAACCTCAATGGAAAAGAGACTTAGGTCTACCTGATGAGCAGACATGGTCCGATATTTATATATCTGTCTCAAAGACATCAATTTCAACCTTGGTGAAGGAGAACGCCTATAAGATCTTTTA